>JAQFZL010000345.1:0-17209 GCA_034695685.1 Galumna lanceata
TCTCAAGTTTTTAATAGTTAATAATATTAATGGAATTTTAATAAATATTATACGAAACATTAAAAAAAGATCAAGATAAACCTAATTTGTCTTCACAATAAACACCATTAACTATAATCTTACATAAAAAAGCCTAATGAATATATTGAAAAGTACAAGTTGTATTCATTATTGTTAAAAAAATTCCTTGATAAAAATGCAATGAAATTGATAATTAATTGATACAAAAAAAATAATAAGATTAAATATTTTTATGGTTTTGTAGTTAAAATGATTTTTCTATCAAATTTTGAACAAGATAATTTATTAAATCAGAATTCAAATGTTTTTTAATTCAAATTTTTTAAATAATTGATTATCGAAAAAGTTTTAATGAAAAGTTTTTATTATATAATGAAATAAACATGATCAAAGCCTAACATATCCGTGCTTCAATTTTTCCTGGTTTTAACGAGCTTCTGGTTAAACCGAGAGCTGATTAATCGAACGTATACTGTATTTTGAAAAAAAATTAGTATAAATATTTTTTAACATCCTGTACATATAATCAAAGAATTGTTAGGCTCTGATAAATTGTGTTCATATGTTTAATTTATCAAATTTTCTCAATACTGTTGTTAAGAATGAATTTTGATAAATGTTTTAACTGGTGTTTATCAGATCAAGGCTAATACAGAGATAAACCTTTGCTATGGGCAGCGTTGATATGAACAACCAATAAAGGAGTTACAACTTATAACTTCCTTATACACTGTAACCATTTAAAGTCTATCAGAGTAAATGGCTTTGTTATCATTTTAATTATTTTTAAAAAATAAGGGTTTGAGAAAAGTTCCCTACTTTTTGGAACAACTAATCGTCTGAAACCACGTGGTTAGCGATACACAACTACGGTTTGGTTGCCTCTTGGCTTACGTATAAAATCGATAAATTTATCAGTAATTTTTCAATTGATTTCAATCGTTGATTTCAAATATTCACTTTAAAATGATCAAGTTTATTCTTATCATAATATCCATTAGTATGTCAGAAGCATCATGGACATATTCACAGTCAACTGGGAAGATGTCACACAATGGAGTAGTGGTGGGAACCGGTTATTCAGGAAAAGGTATTCATAAAAATGATCCGAAATCGGAAAATGTCAAAATGGAAGGACCCATTCCTAAAGGACAGTACTCTATTGGTGCGGCATATAATAACGCTAAACTTGGTCCTTTAACAATGAATTTGGAGCCAACCGGTGGTCAGAATATGTACGGCAGAGATCTTTTCCGAATTCATGGCGACAGTAGTGCACATCCCGGGGAGGCCTCCGAAGGTTGTATTGTATTGAACCGAACCGTAAGAGAAAAGATTAATCAGAACACAGATAAGACACTTGTGGTGATTGCATAGAACATATACTTGCACTAATAAATGTTTATTGTTATTTTAAACTTGTAAAAAGTAATTATAAAATTATTTTAGTCAAAAGTTTGAAATTTCATTAAAGTTCTGATAAATGATCTTGGTAACAATTTCTTTAACTTCATTGGCACAGCCCCAGGAAAGTGTAACTCCCAAACTACCATGGCCATAATTGTGAATCACATACAAAGTTTTGCCCATATTGTCGATGAGCTCACTCTCAAGCCTTACTTCATGGCGTCCGGGTCTGAGTCCGACCCATTCTTTAATAACTTGTGCTGATCTCAGACTAGGGAACAGTTGACAACAGCCCTCCATTATATTCTTGCTGTCGTTGGGATCGACCTCACGGTTCCAGTCGTCGTAGTTTTCGGTTTTTCCCAAAACCACAGAATCAGTGTTTGGTAAAACATAATTGTGCATGGTGAACACACAATGTTTAATCCAGGGCGCCCTGACTCGGTATACTTGTCCTCTAATGGGCCTAATATTTGGATCGTTCACTAGTTGTGAAGCGTAAACACCCGTACAGTTGATAACTATATCGAAATGACCCACCAATTCATTCAAGCAATTGATTTTTTGTTGTATAACTTTACCTCCCTTCAAATTCATAATAATAATAATGAACAAGGTTAAATTCCCGTAAATTTTCCCATAAATAGTTAACCATAATTAATTATTTTTTAAATCATTTATTTAAATTAACATGTTAAATTATATCTGTCAAATGGTTATAAATTTTTCTAATTAAACTTTTCAATAGTTAATTTTTGTGCTCTATATCTCTTCTATGTCATATATTTGTCTACCTTTTCAAATAAGTTCAATAACTAACCTTGGATTTAAATTGCTTGAGAAAAAATGGCAACATTTTCGCGGGCTCTGCATAATATGTTGTGACGAATACCCCGTAATTCCATTGATTGCCAAAGAGTTTGAGCTCACTTTCAGTCATATCTCTATAACTGATCATCTCTTTAGCCGTTTCTGGTATTTCATGTTTTTCGTTAGGAGTGAACAGAATATAAACCGAAATCAAACCGATTCCCAGTTCTCGAGCGTCGGCTGACATGAAATACTTTGTCATATACTTAACAGTAGTGGACACCCATTTCATTGCTATTTGTGAACACTTAGTGCCAGTTTGACCTGGGTATATTACACTTACAATAATGGTATTCAAAATAAACTTCTTAGATATTAAAATATCTAAAATATGTTAATATTAGTAATGGACTCAATGAAAATATTTATTATATTCATTAAAAATACAATAAATAAGAATAACTTTTAAATTATTTAATAAAAACATTATTCCTTTTTATAAATAAATTTAGTTTATAATTAGTAAAATGAAGTTTTAAATTATTATTATTAATAAATAAATTTTGTTTAAATGAAATAAACAATGTATTGAAATACTTATTATATCCATTAATCAAGTTTTGACAAATAACCAAGATACTTAATCCCAACCACATTCCCAAAAGTCCTCCGAAATTACAAATTAATGATATAAAAGTCATTTCAGGTAAATGTTTAACAATAACATCAGGTGAATCACCATGTATAACTACAAACTGCATTTGACCTGTCTTATTCAATTTAAAATCATTTGATTTTATTTTCAAATCAAACTTAACTGAATGACATTCTTGTTGACAATGAATTTGACATGATGATTTAACTTCTTCATATAATTTATATTTATTAGATCTTTTGCAAACTTGTTCAAATGTTTGGTTTAAATTAATCTCGCTAATCCTTACTAATTGTGATTCAGGAATAAAGCTGTTTCTGCATATATTAAACTTGATAGTTTGCTCACTGATACAATGAGTAATGCAATCGCTTCTTATTTGATAACTTGATAAATGATCAAGTTCATATGTTTTACAATTTGTTTCATAACCATCACCAAGGAGGTTTATATCATATCTATTGTAAAATATGTGATGTTCTTGGTTATATTCGAAACTTCTAAATTCTCTATAATTTATACTTGGTAAATCATTTGGAGTGTGAAAAGAGACTAGAACTAAGCTAGGTGTTTGAAAATATTTAGATCTTCCAAATTTAATATTTATGAACAATTTCCTCAAATAAATTTTATAAAATCTCCATGATACTTTTAATGCACTAAAATAAGTATAACACTCAAAATAATTTTTATTGTTTTGAGGAAATGTTATACTTTTAATAGGGTAACCATAGTAACGAGATATTGGGTAGTCATCAATGGTATTACTTTTGTGAGACTCTATTTCATAGTTATTAACATCATTTGATTGAATGCCATTAATAATGATTTGGATATAATCGATGATTTCATAGTCAGTCAAAAAATAATTGTCAAATAATAATCTTGCTGAAAAATTTGTCTTGATTATTTTTGAAAAAACATAGCCAATTTCATTTTTATAATGATTAAGATGATAATTATCATATGTTTTAGGTTTAAGATGTTTATTTTTATTAGTCCTATTTAATCCTTTTAGAATTCTGGTGTAATTTTCAAAAATCTCCTTGGTATAATCATTAAAACTTGCAAATTTTTCCACAGATATAATAATAGGAAAGCATATGGTTATACCAGGTAAATTTTCTTCATATATTTGAGCAAATGTTATAGTGGTTACAGTCTTTCCATTCATATAATTAACATATAATTCAATGGTTTGATAAAAGAGACCCAAAACACAGAATAATTTGAAACTATATTTGAAAATGAAATTAAATTTAATATTTTGTAAAACAATTTTCATTTTAATGGTATATAAGATAAATATATCAAATGAAAACTGTTTTCTTCCAAAATAACAGAAAATAATTTTATTGCAAATTTTTCTATAAAACACTCAACAAAATTTATTATTACATTATTTAATTAATATTATTTATTCAATAAATGGTTATTTCAACAAGCAAGTAATGCAAATAAAAAGTTTCTCAGGGGTTAGAAAATAATTTCATTTGTAATTATTGAAGATACAGTAAAAACAGTTCATATTTAGATATACTCCACTGTTTTTTTGAAATTATTGTTAATTTTCAACTCCTATTTCAAAGTTTTCAAATAGCAGTTGATTTAATGCAATACTGTTAGGCTTGTTATATAGAAATAATCTCGAAACCTGAAGGAATATTTCTAGAAATATTTTTCGAAATATTTCTCAGAAAATTCTCAATGTTGATGTTGATTATACAATATAAACGATAACCCTAAAATGATGATTATATCATTGAAAGATTTGAAAAAAGAAAGGGAATCAGTTCTTAGCAGTTATCACACTTCATGAGTGAAGCTTTCATTTCATAGATATTAAATTCAATATATTAGTATTAATACAACGATTCGTAATATTTATTTAAAACTAACTAAACGTTTGAAATATAAGTTGGATATATCGAAATAGCAGTTGTTTTTACTATATGTAAAAAATTCAATTGAAGTTTGTCTCCAAGTTTGTTTATCGAGTAAATTTCACTTAATTGATCTTAAGATTTGTTATTTATTATGTTAACAAAAAAAGTAATTTTCTTTTTAAATAAAAAATTGAAATATTGTTTATCACGTTTTGTTTGTTAATCGATAAATTTAATTAAAGATGTGATCATACAAATAAACTTTGTGAAAAACAAAATAACCATGGTAAAAATTAATATTTAAGTACAGCAAATTGAAACTTCGGTGTGGAAAATAAAATATTTCTTAATCTGTTGAAGATAATTCAAATCTGTAAAGTGTTTTTCATTCATCTAATTTCAAACAACTATTCATTTTTAATCATAAATTTTCCATTTTGTAATTTGTTTTTTATAATGATTATAGAAGAAAATATTTAAGTTTGTTCAGAGACTAAGATCAACAAAATCTTTTAGTTAATAACCAAGTTATGAAAAATAAAAATTGGATTTTCGTAATTTGCTTCTAAAGAAATGGAAATTATTGATTTAAATAAAATATATTTTCAGTTATTTTTGGGGGGAAATAGTAATTTTTAGTGCAATTTCTACATGAAAAACAAGAGTTATTATATATAACTTTAATTCTTTGTCGATTTTGTTGATCTTAAATTCAAAGTAAACGATAATATGTCTTCTTATTTATCAGACATAAAATATATGAGAATATGATAAATTAAACTTGGGTTTATGACTTTTGCATTCAACATGTTGTTTTATGCAAAATTACAGATTCGAAATCTTGGAGATATTTGATTTTTTTCACCGAAATTTTTTGCCGCTGAATATCTTTGTATTATTTTTAGATTATACTCTTAATCAAATTATTTCTATATTAGAAATAAAAGCAAACAGTCGTTTGAAAATATTTATTCTTAGAAATTTACATAAAATTATTATTGTTTCAAAAATGAAACCAAATTGTGTTTCGATAAAAGTTTTTAATATAATTTTGTATTTTTACCGAATATTCGGCACTACTTTTAATGGATTATCCATTGATTTAAATGGAAAGTTCTATTCAAACAGAAAATGGCGTATATTTGGTAAATGTTATGCTATTATATTATCGATATTTTTCATAATCGCAACGATAGTATTTGTGAAAATCGAGCGAAACAATAGTGTGTTTTCAACTGAAGATGAAATAGCTTTGATCGCAACGTCACTGAATTTCATTACAAAATTATTGCACTTTCTTTACATCTTTGTGTCCGTCAATCGAAAAGGAAAACAAATTATTGAAAGTTTGCAAGAATTGGGTCTCAATATCACACTCAAACAGAAGAAGTTATTAATTATATGGTTAATACATAAATTGTACATGCTTATTTCAATTATTCATTTTGGTATTAAAATGTATCACGAAAAAAGACACTATTTCGAAGTAGTATACTTGTTCATTTTGCAAATTAACTTTCACACTTCACTATGGGTCATTTCATTCATAACTTGGATGATTTCAATTCAAGTCTTTGAAATACTGGAACAGAATATGAAGAAATATCTCATTACTTATGAATGGAAATCAGAGAAAAAACAAATAAAACACTCAATGAATAGAATAACTGAATTCAAGGAATCATTTATGAAGATTAGGAACAGTATATCACGAGTTGACAGTTGTCTTTCGGGGCCATTGTTTTGGGACATCAGTTACACTATATATCAGATAATGTTCAGCGTTTGGGGGTTTTCACTCTCGACAAAACACCCAAACATCGCTCGACTCTCTGATGTTTACTTCATTAATGCTTCAGAATCAGTGATCAAGGTCATTATCACTTGTTTTATAAATGGTATGGTTTATGAAAAGTATGATGAAATGCAGGAGAATTTGGACAGAATAAGAGCACAAGACTTGAGTGAAATTGATTACAAAGAATTAGTTTTACTGAAAGCCATAACTCGTGAACAGTATTTTGGTTTCACAGTCGCGGGTTTTGCGCCGTTGAGAAAGACTACACTTATCGGAGTAATTATTGAAATAATATTTAATCATGATCAATTATTGAATTTTTCTTTATAGATATTTGTTTTCATACTAAATTATACTGTAATACTTGTTCAAACTGCACAATAAAAATCAACATGGTTGCTGAAGAGTCTAAACAATTATCAACTATAATAATTTAATAATCTGTATAATTGAATATTAAAGATATATTTTTAAGATTAATTCTACATGGTTAATAATGTAGATAATGGACCATGTATTAATGGTAAATAATGGTTATTTCAATAATATTGAGTCTATCCTCAATATAATATTAAATATAATACTAAATATAAGGGAAAATTGTTTATTTAAATGAAGTTCATTTTAGTCGATCTATGAATTAGTGTAGCCAACCCTAATTTATCAAAATGAGGTGTTTCTATGAAAAAATCAAGTAGATATCAAGTATTTGCTTTTTTACATCTTTTATTTAAAAAAGTTTACAAATACTTATTGATTTTTCTAATTTTCATCGTTTTTGATAAACTAATGCAAGCATCGCAATTAAGCCAAGATTTGAGCCAAATCACATTTAATACCCCTCATAATTTATGAACATTAGCTTGCAAGTTTGAATGTTACAAATATAATGTTACAAAATTCATGAGAGTGGTTACGAAATTAAATTTATAAAATAATGAAATTTTCTTGATAGTTATCCAAAATTAAATGAATATAAAATAAATGTATGATGAAATTTATTAAATATTTATTGTTTATACAAGAACTATTAATATTAACTTGCTAAATTATGATAATCAGGTTCAATTTAGTTTGAATTAGCAATTCTGCCCATAAAGTGTTATACCAAAATATAATTTTGGCTGAACAGTGACTTTAAAAATGATATTAAAAAAATTTTTCCGGTGAAATTGACTTCAATCTGTAAATAAAAAAAACTCTGGAATTTGAAGCCGGACAAAGATTATCGATATATGTTTTGAAATATTAATATTAACAAAGATAATTAACAGAATTACAGTAATTTTAGGCTTAGGACTAGTATGGGTGAGTTCTCAAAACGGCACAAACCTAAATATTAGGTTCCTTTTGAAAATCATCCGCTAAAAAACGAATATAAGATACACACATACTTAACAACTTATTGATGAAACTTACTTATAAATAAAATTAAAGGGCTGTCACTATCAGAATTTTCTTAATCTTTGTCATCACTGGAGAGATGAGATTTTCAACTTCATTCTAATAGAGATAATTGACTGTATATACTATTTGAAATTAAGTGAATAAAAATTGCAAAATAAATGATATTATTTAATTAACAACTTGTGCCAAAGAGTATTTAAACTAGTTCATTTCACTTTATTTTTGCTATTATAGTTTGAAAGTGTTTTATATAATTTCTTCTGAAAATTTTTGTTTGTTTTTATGAAGATGTTTTTGAAATATATTGTTGAACTGAGATTAGATTTGATTAGAACATCTGATATATTGATATATATTTATGAAAGACTCGCAATTGAACTTCTAGTTCATCTTACTTTTGTGTCCTCACAATGGAATTATGAAAGTATTAATTTTTCATTTGGACAAGTTCATCTGATATTTTAATGAACAAATCGAACTATTTAGAAGAGAAGTAATAACAATAAAAACTAGGCAATTATCAACATTAATAATTGGTTTATTAAAATAAACCCTTTCCTACCCCTCAAACTTTCTAGTTATTACAATTTTCAAAGATATCTTAAACTATGCAATACCGGACACACAGGTTTGTCATTAATGAATCATAAATTATTGGTTAGATATTTCGCATTTTTTCAGCTGAAATAACTCTAAGCACTAGGAGTCCTATCATTGAGATCTGGTTGAGTATAAATATAGTCTCAATAGTTTTGGTTAACTCAACCAGTTTATTTAACTGTTTTTCATTGAGGACCATTATATTTAGATATATACTAAACGAGTCACTTGTTAACTGGGACACTCGGGAAACCCCAGGGGATTGAGAGAAGTGCGGCGGCGACTGGGCTTACAGCCCAAGTCCGGTCGCCCTCACCACTACACCAACTCGCTCCACTTTCATTAGCCCTTTATATTTTTTTTACAAAATTTTCCACTTTCATTGGGCAGCGATTAAAGAGGAGGGGTTCAAACACTAATTAAATAAATTTTTTGGTTTAGCGGGAGTTATCCATTTACTTTTGGTTATAAAATTATAATAAGTTTTGTTAACTACCAACAAAATTAGATTAATATTACAAAAGCTCTTAAAAATCCGATAAAGTGGTTGTGTTGGCCGTTCTTTCAAGTTTAAATGCCATTCATTTTAGAAAATTTATATTTGACTTAAATCTATTGACAAAATATTTTCTGAATCACGCCTTTTGGTCACTCGTTTCAATCACTAATGGTTTAATGTTTTGGGCGACATCTATGGCATATTTAAACCCAAGAACGCACTTTTCATTATTTGGTTGAATTGTTTGGAGTGTCTTTACTATAATGTGAACCAATCAGTTCAATGTTATAATTTGTGTTAATTTCAATTATTGGTTTATTGAGTCAGCTTATTTGCTGTTTGATCATATATTAAACTTCTTCTTTCATTAAAAAGATGATTATTTCAAAGATTTAATGTTGGTATATATATAAATAAACTTAATTGAAATAAATTCAAATACACCATTAAATATAATGTCAATTGAACTAGATAAAAATAAATGTGAAAAACTATCTTTTTTTTCATAGTTTATTTGTTCAGTAGCTATTATCATGATCATTTTAATTTCAATTATAAATCAACGAAAAACTTATAGTTAATAATTAGGAAATAATTCTAATTCCCCCTGAGCCAAAAAGTCAGGCTCTACTTATAAAGCAGAGGCATATTATAATTAAAAATAAAAAATAACTAATTGTTAAAAATAATTAAAAATTTAACAATGAGACTAATTTTTTTTAGTTATGTTTTTAAATTGTTAATAGGTCCAAATAATTATAAGTTGATTCTTGAAACTCTATTTTTCCAAAGATTAATTAATTCAAATTGAAAATTGAATAATTTGATTACCTTGTTTCTCGTATTGTTTGTCGAGCCTTCAAAGAGAATTTAATTATTTAAGATTTTATTTTTCATTAAAAAAATTTAATGAATATATATAAATAAAAAATATTTCGAAAGAATTTTTTATTAAATGGTTCTACATTTGTAATTATATTTTTGAAATTCAATTTGATAATTTTTTTTAGTAATCATATACAAATGTAGAATTATTAATTAAGAAATTCTTTCGAAATATTTTTTAATTATATATTTATTAAATTTTTTTGATAAAGAAAAAAATTACAAATCATCAAATTCTCTATGAAGGTTCGACAAACAATACAAGAAACAAGGTAATTATTCAACAAGAATATTATTCACATTTCGTTTTGAATTAATTAATCTATGGAAAAATAGAATTTCAACAATCAACTTAGAATAATTTAAATTTGATTCAAAATTTGATAGCATACATTAAAAAAGTTAGTCTCATTGTAAAAGGTTAGAAAATTTTAATTTATTTTAACAATTAATATTTCTTTTGTTTTTAATTAAAATATGCCTCTGCTCTGGAAGTAGAGCCTGACTTTTCGGCTCAGAGGAATTAGAATTATTTTCTCATTACTTACTATGAGTTCCACATTGATTAATAATTGAGATCAAAATGATCATGTTAATAGCTACTGAACCAATAAATCATGAAAATAAAGATATTTTTTCACATTATTTTTTATCGAGTCCTATTGACTTTATATTTAATGATGTATTTAAATTAAATTTATTTGAGTTTATTTCTAATTGAACCAACAATATATCTTTGAGATAATCACCTCTTTAATATATGAACAAGTTTAATTAATATAAAAACAGCAAATAAGCTAATTAAGTTCTGTGATCAATTTAGAAATTTTTCAGTTTATCTTTGCTTAATTGATATTTAACGTTGTTATTAAAGTTAATCTGAAGAAACAGGCATTCTTTATAACCTGTGATAGTAGTCAATATTATAGTTTTTGTCTTCACTGAAATTGGTACTCGGTAATTTAGACTTTCAAATCGTATTATCAAATTATTGAAAATATAAAAAAATACTTGACAGAAAACTAACTATAAAAATTATCAAGATATTTTTATTTGCAAAATTGTTCTTTTGATAGAAAAAAGATTGGCAACCCTATGTTAATCTATAATAGAATGAATGTTAAAATGATCATGTAAATGTCATGCAAATGTAACATTTTTATCAAATAAATGTCACATAATTAAAAAACATCAGAATTTGTTCAATTTCATATTATTTTCAAATTAAATTCTAATTTAATAAAAAGATAACTTCATATTGTTCTTATTTGACCCTTTGGAAAAACAGTGGACAGTAGAGACAAAAGATGGATTGTCTTTCTGATAGAAGTCTGGTTGGCAACCCTAACAGAAATCAATCAATTGAAGTGTATATCAGTCACCATATTTAGGCAAAGCTTTGATTATAAAATTTGATTTAAAATTGTTCTGAATAAATGAATTTCTTCTAATAAATGCGAACTGTTTTATGGTTGACTTTTAGAGGTAGGTCAGAATTGTTAGTTTATAATGATTTATAAAAAATTATAAATTGAAATCCCAAAGTTAACATACATAGTAATCTACAATTAGATTTTGCTTCAAATATGTAAAATAAATTCAATCAAAACAGTATTCAAAATTTATAACAATAAATGAGTAAATTTTAATTTTTTTAATATTGTTAATACCAATATGGTTTATATTTTGTTATAAATTTTTATAATTTTCTTATAATGAAAATTTCTTAAGAGTGAACAAACTTTTAATTTCTTGAAATTTCACTCTTGAGAGGTTTCACTGATTTTGAATCATATAAGATAAACAGAAAATGAATATTATATTCAAATTGTTATTCGTGGTCTTTTTATTATTCATGGTCACATCGCCGCATTATGTCTTGTGTCGACAACTTTCAAAAATAAATCCACGCAGTTTCCAAGTGGAAGATTGGAAGAATGATTCTTGTGT
Source organism: Galumna lanceata (assembly GCA_034695685.1). Lineage (NCBI taxonomy): Eukaryota > Metazoa > Arthropoda > Arachnida > Sarcoptiformes > Galumnidae > Galumna > Galumna lanceata. The sequence goes on from JAQFZL010000345.1 coordinate 11,919, forward strand.
AATTCAACATCCTGATCTATTAGAAAACAAATGTTCAAAACTATCTTCTGATAAATGGCCAGGTGATGAGGATAAAAGTTACATGGTAATGTGTTGTCAAAAATTGGAATTTGCAAAATGTGCTATAGATATGATAAAAAAAGTATATTACTTAATTGAATATTCAGAATTTAACAATTGTTTCAATATAGACAACATTGTGCACAATGGAGGAGAAATATAAGGGGATAGTTATACTTGCAAAACAATTTGACATAACTTTACGAAATATTTGCCAATTTGATGTAAAATCTGATAGAGAAAAATGGTTCGAATTATGTTCAACACATTTCAAGTTATATAAAAACTAACCTGTTGCATTTTTTAATTTAAAGTTTTTAAGTTTCAAATAAAAACAGATTAATCAGAAAATTTTTTTAAATGTTTTTTAAAATTCGTAAATATTGAAGAATATTGTTCCCTTGTGGTCTCATAACTATGAGACATTTGTTGACTGCAGTTTAATATTTGCAAGATATTTAATTTTTTTCCTGTTAATCCCTTTGCAACCATATTGTTCCCTTATTTTACAATATTGTGCACCGACTTTATGCCTCACCCGGTATACTGACTTATCTTAATTCAATGATAACTTTGTTTTTGAGAAAAATATTCCTAGAGCCAAATCATCAATACTTAAAGATTTTCTCAACTGATGACACGAGGTTTTATCACACAAGGTTGTAACATGGTGGACTATAACATATACATGTATTTAAAAAAATTTAATAAGAGGATATTTTTATCCCAAATCTGTAATATTGTTTAATTTTTATTATTAATAATATTAATTCAATACAATTAAATTATTCTTATATTTATTACAAAAGTTTCATTACTTTTAGATTTTGTTAATTAAAACTTAATTATTTTTTTTGAATTAATCATTTTTTTCTATTACTTATTTTTAAGTTAGCAAGTCAAAATTTTAAAAATAAACTATTTAATATAAACTACTGAAATTTTACAGTCGAACCGGCGCTTCTATTCGAAGGGGTACACAATTTTGCCGTTAGGATGAATGAAGTTGTCTATTATCCCCTTAATGTTCATTACTTATAACATATAACTTATCTGATATAAACCTTTTTTTATACTCTTGAAAAATTGAAAAAAATTTCAGAAAATACAAATATATTAAGTTTGTATCAAGTTTATGTGTATACTTAATTTATATTTTAAACAAGTAACTTACACTCAAGATCAAATGTTGTATTCAAAATTTAAAAGTTCCGAAATTTTTATTTATTATTTTAGTTGACCTTGTCTACAAATATTATTTATTTCATGCTTTTCTTGATTCAAGTGTTAATCAAAGGAATACTGAGTATAATAAGTTAGTGTTAGTTAATATCTATTATATAACAAATATTAAAATTGAATTTTTAACTTTTATTTGATGTAATCCTAAAAAATATATTTTGAAAATGATTTGAGTTATTATTTATTTCACTTTGAAATGTATTATTGTTCAGCGGTTTAGAAATCATCCACTCATGAGAATAATCTATTAATTGAGATGCACTAGGTCGTTTGTTTACTGGACCCACCATTTTTTCAATTTTTTCAACCAATGGGTTTGTCTTATTATTGTCGATATTATCGAAGATTTTTCCCGGACTATAGAAATATTTATAATTATAATGAAAATTTGTAATTAAAAAATTTATGAAGAATAAAAATTGAATTTTTAATTATAATTTATAAATAATGCAAACCTATAGATATTGATGTAATCAAATAGTTTTGTTGCGATAACTCAGAGACTATAAATATCTACTCTATTGTCATACTTTCTACTCATCAGTTCAGGTGCTATAAAACCTTGGGTTCCTTGACTTTCAGTATGAGTTTTTGGTGTATTTCCGGCAAACTTTGCTTATCCAAAATCACATAATCTCAAGAATCTACCATTAGTTGGGTTTTCAATAACTAAAACATTACTGGGTTTGAGGTCTCTGTGCATAATTGCAGGTTTAGATTCGTGTAAGTATTGAACGCATTCTAACAATTCTTTAAACAAATGACAACAAATGAAATACTCGACGCAATCCATCGCTTCGTTTGGTTTTCTTCCAAATACTTGATGTTTGATATCAATAATATTGTTTAGATTATCGAAACACAAATCCATTTGAATGTAGAGATAATTGTCTTCAAACCAATGATAGAAATACTTCACCACATAATCAGAACTGCATTGACTCAAAACTTCAATTTCTCGGATGACTTAATCTTTTTCTAAAGTATGAAATTCTATTAAAAAGAATCAAAATATCAAATATATGATTAAACATCAGTTTAATACTTAAATCTATTCTTTTAATCGCAAATTTGCTTTCATTCAAATTTGTTTTCACTTTGAAAACAACTCCAAAACCACCAAAACCCAGGGGTTCACCAATTGTTTCGAAAAAATTAGTAAAACGAATAAAAGCATAAGTCGTCCGACAAGTGATTCTGAGTCTCTTACTATAAGAGTCAAGTCACTCAGAATTTCTTACTATAAAAGTCAAGAACTCGAGTCAAGTGGGATATAAAAGTCGAGTGAATTTCCAAAAAAGGAATACTCATCAAAGACAAAAGTTTTGCTGGACTTGTGGAAAATAAGGACATTTGTCATCTCAATGTTATCACAATCACAGTTCAGGCGAAAATCATTATAGACATCACAGAAATAATTTTTTTAACCGAAGAGATAATCATAGTTTATATCGAAACTTCTATAGACGACAACCACATTTTTCTAACCATTTTTTACACCAAAAGTATCAAACTGTTGGATCACCACTTCATCCAATGACATGGTCTCAACCGAATTCATCACAACAAATTCAAACTCAATCAGCACAGAATTGCCCGATTTTCCAAAGCCAAAACTTTTTAAACCAAACTCAACAAATAGTAGGCAATTGAAAGTTTTTTACTCTAATACAAGAAGTGTTGTCAATAAACTGAAAGAACTTAAAACTGTAATTTTTGAGAATAATATCGATATTTGTATAATTAACGAAACTTGGCTAAAATCATATATTCCTAATATACTAATATTAGATAATTTTCAAATATTCAGAAATGATAGGAAAAGCAGAGGTGGAGGTGTTTTGATAGCCGTTAAAAACAATATTGAATGCAATGAAATTAAAAAAAAGTGATGGTTTTGAAGACATTTTTGTTGAAATATATATGAAAGAAAGAAAGATTTTATTTTCAACCCTTTATAGACCTCCAAATTTTAATATTTATTTTGAGTCATATTTCAAATGTTTTGAATTTTTAAATAATAACTTTTGATTTGATCATATTTTTAGGTGACCTTAATATTGATTTTAAGATGAACACAACACAAACAAAAGTCATCGAAAAAAGTTTACTCTTTTATGTAACAAAAAAAATTATAAATATCCCGACATTTCCATCAAATAACCCTAAATCTGTATTAGATGTGCTTTTGACTAATAATGATAATTATATTGAAAACTTAGAAATTTCTGATAATATTAGTACATCATGTGATCACATGAGTATAATATTAAACATTACAATGAATAAATCAAAACAAAAAACTATTTTTAAAGTAAAACCCAATTATAATTCGGAAAATTTACTTAATTTAAATAATAAACTTTTCTCTTATGACTGGAACAAATTAGTTGAAAATGACTCAAATATCGATGAAATACTTATTAAATTTGTAAAAAATTATAAAGAAATATTTGATAGAAATCTCTGAGAAAATTATAAAAATTAGTGATAAAAAAATTTTTAATTCAGAAATTAGATCTTTGATTTAACTAAGAAGAAATTTCTAGAAAAGGATTAATAATAATATAGAAACTTCTGAAAAATATTATAATTCAACTCGAAATATAGGCAATAAAATAGTAGAGTATGAGTCAGAAAGTTTTATCTCTTATTTCAGATAATGAAAACTTACACAAACTTTACAAATCTATCGAAAATTTAAACGAAGATGATAATGAAATTACCTTTAAACATGACAATGGTGATGTTATTTTAGATAAAAAAATGATTGCAAATAAGTTCAAAGACACATTTCAATTAAAATATAAAGAAACTTTTGAAAAAGATTCATCGTTATTTTGCTATAATTTTCAGCCATTGGAAACTTTTGAAATATCAATGAATGACATTTTGATAGGACTCAATAAATTCAATTATGAAAAAGCATCAGGGCTGACTTTTATTGACAACATAGTGATTAAAAAATGTCTCAATGGTATCACAAAAATTTTATTCTGTCTATTTAATAAAATGATTGAACTTGGTCAAATACCGAAGAATTTGAAGAAAGCAATAGTTACTCCTATTATTAAATCTAATAAAAACAAAACATTATTCTCCAGTTATAGATGTATATCAGTTCAACCTAACATATATAGAATTTTTGAAAATATTTTAATTTATAAACTTTTACCTCATATAGAGAAAAGTAATATTGTCCCTCATTGTCAGTATGGGTATCAAAAAAGAACTGGTATTTCACACTTGCACACAGACATGCAAAAAATAATTTTTTCATCATTAAATAACAAAGATATAATAGGAGTTGATGTAATATTTTTAGATCTTTCAGATGCTTTTGATAGTGTGTCTCACAAAAGGCTTTTGAAAAAATTAGAGGGTTATAACATATCTGGTAAATTTTTAGAAATAATAAAAAACAGTTTTACAGATCGAGAACAAATAATAAAGTACAGAGATGAATTCTCTGATTCTTTTATTGTCGAATCGGGTTGTTTTCAAGGGGGGGTTATTTCTCCACTTTTTTTCAATACTTATATCGCAGAAATACCTCATTTGATCGAAAGTTATATATCTATGTTTGCCAATGATATGACTGTTTATAGACCAATAACGAACAACAATGACTGCATAATATTGCAAGAAGATCTTGATCTGATCCATGAATATTGTTCAGACAATCACTTAAAACTTAATCCTGAAAAATGTTTATCTATGAGAATTTCTCTCAAATCAACAGTAATTTTTGAATATAAAATTAATCGAGTTAAATTAAAAATAACAGAAACACATAAAAATGTAGGAATTTTATATGATAACAAAATGTCATTTAACTCCCATATTGACTTTATTGTTCAAAAATCTCTCAAAAAATTCTATTTTATCAAATATATTAGTAATCATTTAAATAAAAATGTTTTATTGAAATTATATTTAACATATATTTTACCGATTTTAGAATATTCAAACTTATCTTTAGTTTTAAC
>JAQFZL010000346.1:0-17200 GCA_034695685.1 Galumna lanceata
TAATCAAATGGAATTTGTTATCTGGAATAGTATCAAGGTAAAATGGGGTGCCTTTATACAATCTGAACGAACTGTATGACCAACACATGGGGGCAAATATGTTACTAAAAAGTCAATATTAGTTAACCCCTCCATTGGGTTACAATTATGAATGGAATTAAGAAATCTGACTTTTGCTACTTTTTTTCGTTTCTGTTGAGATAAATAAACAAAAAAGTGTAACCAAAGTCGGATTATGAAGTGGATCTTTTCCTTTGAATGCAGGGAATTTACATGTGTATTTGTGTATGGTCAAATCATATGTTATTCAAAGGTTGCTTAAAAAGAAAATTTCTTAACCTCAAGAAACTTCCTAGAAATATTTCTCTATGAAAGGCTTATTATAAAATAAATATTTCTTAATTTTTCTGTAAAACGAGTAATAAAAGATATTTTAAATGTTAGTTCTCCTAAAAAATGTTTAGTAACAAACAGTCCTTTTCAACACTTTTCAAAAGACACTAAAAAAAGGACTTAAAATAAAGTATGGTTTCACTCCATTTACACTCCACTCACGGTTTAAAAATTTTGAAAACTTTTGTGGTTTTATTGAGACATACGATTCTTTTATATTTTATGCATATATTGTCCACAAACCAAAATATTGTTCTAAAAATAGCAAATATTACCCCTTCGAGACAATTGTGTAAATCTTAATAAAACTTAAAGTTTCAAAAATGTTTTTTTTAATAAAGAAAAGTATTACGGTCGTATTCACAAAAGGAACTTAAGTCTAAGCTCGAACTTTAAACTTATAATGTGTGTTGAAGAAAGCCAATCTTACAGGGTTAAGTTTCAGTTTGCTGAGACTTAACCCTGTATGAGGAATTCACTGTAAAGCAAACCGGTAAAGTTGGCTTTCTCCAACACACATTTTAAGTTTAAGTTCGAGCTCAGACTTAAGTTCCATTTGTGAATACCACCGTTAGTATTTGTTTTTGGTTGAACTTCACTTTTTTTTGAGGAATTTGAATAAATTTAAAAATTAATAAATACTTAAATTACAATTTTGTAGAGTTTTATAATTTCCTAAACATTTTATGATTTTATTTTTTTGAAATAAGAGTTTTGAATTCAAAATAGAAATTTAATTTTGAAAAAATGTTAAAAAGAGGTTTAAATTGAAAACTTTTAGAATGAAATTCAATAATTAAATTGAAAAATAACTTTAAGTAATGAATGGTTTTAATATAAAGCAGTAATTTATAAATTTGTGAAAAAAATTGAATTTTTCTAGTTTTTGATTCTTTCATTTATTTGAGTCTCCAGTCCTTTCTTTAAAAGTTTTGAATAGTCTTTGAAGAAAAAAAAACATTTATTTTGTTTGTATTATAAATTAGTATTCAATTGATTAAACTTTTGTGAAGTTTCGGATTAAAATATTGAAATGTTTATAAACTAGCAATTAGTGAATGTAAAATTAAGCAGTGGTTGTGTTGAATACTTTTCCCCATATAATTTTGATTGTTTGAGCTTGATCATTATTTGATCATTACTTTATTATTAAAAAGTAATTTAGAGTTAGCATAAAGTGTCAAAAGTGATGTCTGCACGAAATAATGCGGAATAATGTGAGGAACAGTCTATTAATAATCATGAGATTGTTTTATGTTTAGCAACAAAATCATGTGGAAGAGCAGATGAGCACTTCCACCACTTCCTCCTCGACATATGTTCTCAAATAATTATTGTAATTAAGAGTTATTTAAATTTTTAGTGTTTAATCAGCGAAGCATTTCAACCCACAATAATAACGGCTCGGTTTCACCGATTAATAATAAACTGAACCATAATTATGCCGATAGAAGTGATAGTCGTTCAATGGCTTCAAGTCCTCTTTCGCCCTCTCCCTGTGTCGGTCATTGCAATGCCTCACATTCAGACAATGGCAATGATATCGATATGGATGACGATAACGCTTCTGATTCCGGTTCAGAAAAAGAATCCGAATTCAGAAAAAATAAGACAAATGACAACACAAGAGCTAAAGACGGCTCTAATTTGCAAAACATTAATGCAATTAACAATAATAATAACAATCGAAGAAAAAAGAAAACTCGAACTGTTTTTACAAGAAGTCAAGTGTTTCAACTCGAGTCTACTTTTGATATGAAACGATATCTTTCCAGTTCAGAGAGAGCCGGATTGGCAGCATCTCTACACTTAACTGAAACACAAGTAATGTCACAATCAGTACAATTCATATTCAATATTAATTGTAATTTCATTGATTTTAGGTTAAAATATGGTTTCAGGTATGCCTTAATGTTTCATTTCTCTTCTTTTATTGAAAATTGTTACCAAAACTCTAAAAAATATCATTCATTTCCTCAAACAACACAAATTCATTTCAATTGACTATTAGTTCATTTGAGGATTAGATTCATAGCAACTATCAATTATTAATTTCAGTACTATTTACTATAAGTTATTAAAAAGATACGGAATTTGTACAGTGTTCAAGGGTAGCACAACAATTCTCCACCTCATTTTGGGAATATAAATGTGGTATTAATAAGATTTTAGCAAAAAATAATGAAAATTCTATAAAAAAAATTAACTGAATAAAGGGTAGCATTTTTACCTAACTATTAATTTGACAAACTTTTCAAAGTACTAAGAAATTGGTTTTAATTGAATGAATCGGTAAATATAACGTCCCTTTAATTTAATAAGAAATCCTATATTTTCCTTTTTATCGTATCATTCATTTAAGAATTAACTCCAAATTGAAAAAAAAATTGAAAATATTCTGAATTTATCCAAAAGGAAGGCTTATCTTAATTAAGAACATTAGAAGTAATAGGAAAAGAGATGAATAACAAACATGTAATATATATTTATTTCCTAAATCGGCTCATTTAACGCAGTGATTGCCAAGAGGGTATAGGCCTAAAACCCCTTAGGAAACAAAAAATCCCTGTAATAAAATGCAAAGAAAATAAATAAATAAAAATTACTAAATAAGCTTTAAATTAATTAAAATAACATTAATGCTATTAAAGGTTAAATAAATAGTAAAAAGATCATTTTAGACTTTTTAAGAATACATCTCAAATACTCTTTTTCGTGAGAAACAGACCGAATACCCTCACTGGCCCTACGATAAGGAGTACTCCCTCGCTGAAGGGGACTCGTGGCCATCACTTAATTTTATGTTTTCATTCATTAATAGTATATAAGTGCTAAAGGCTTTGACTCAAAAAATAAACTGCATTTGTGTGAAGACGTTTTTTTACATTAAAATAATAATTAAATATATATAAATTGGTTTCAAAGAAAATATTTGAAATGTTTTTTCACTAAATTATACAAAATTCAAAATTTCATAACTTTTTGAATTTTTTTCTCATCTAATATTAAAAATTTGTTTAATTTTATAAAATATACACTTTTTTATATGTACTTTCAAATATTTTTAGAAAAGTTGTTTTTTTTTTCATTTTTATTCTCGAGTTTAATATAGCTTTTCATTTGTAAAGAAAACATTAAATGATGTCAACTCATAGATTAATTTCCTATTCATTGACGATATATATAGTTGAGAGAAAATTCAATTAATATTAAAGTGATCCTCAACTGAAAGCATTTTTTTTATAATAATTATTTAAAACAACTATTAATAAATCTATTGTTTAAACTAAAACTTTATTAAACACTTATAAAAGAATCGGCGAAACAAATGGAAGCGTCAGTTGGCGGCAGAGTTAGAGGCAGCCAATATGGCTCACGCGGCAGCGCAAAGAATACGTGCCGTTCCTATATTATATCACACATCGCCCGGTCATCACCACCCGCACAGTCACGATGCAAATGGTAATCCAAACCCTCAGTCTAATGGCAACTCAGGTCACGCTGAAAGCGCTGCCGCATCACTTCAAGCGGCACTTTCTTCATATTACTACCATCCATCCCATCACACATCTTCGGCACAATTCTTATCGAGTGGAAGTCATGTGAATTCTGTGGCTTCAGTGGCGACGGCATCGTCTATAAGGACTCCAACAATATCTGGTTTGGTCTAACAGTTTTACTCTTTTGTTTGTTTTAAATTTCATCCGACATTTGTATTATATTCTTATTTATTTGTAAATATCATAAAAGCATTGAATTTGTTTTATTTAATATAATTTAAAGGAAAATATAATTGAGTTTTATTTTGAATCGTTATTTACTTGAATTAAAGCTAAACAAACAATGAAAGTAAAATCAAGTGACGATAGAGACCGAGAATTAGTGTTTTGCAAAGATTGAAAAGAGTGCAAATGTTAGCAGAGTTTAAATGTAATTTAAGTATTAGACTATTAATAATAGTCCTGAAATAATTAGATATATATTATTGCTATTATGATATCCAAATCTAAATTAATGTACGTTTAATCGCATTAATGATTAGTTTTGCTTTACTTATACTCTAATTAGTCGAAAATTGGATAATAAAAGTCTCTGTTCTTAAATAATTTGCTCATTTAATGGTCACAATTTATTTATAGTCGCGAATCCAAAAATTCTATTCACTGTTCATTCGGTTAATCCTAAACTGAATTCCCTGTGAGTCTGAAAACACGACTAAAGACAATGTTTTAGTGATTTAAGAATGCTTTTAGCGGACGAGTATTTGAGTCAACTCGTATTTCTTCATTTAATGTATAAATTTAATGCAAGTCATAAAATGGGTTAAATGGACTTAACTCTGTTTTTTATTGGATCAACAAAACTGAAACAATCTCTAAATTGATTGAAAGATAACAAAACTTATTTTACAAAACAGAGACTCACAGACTGTTAGTAAAGACAACCCCTTAAAGAACACTTTGTGTGCACACACTTTAGTGTTTGCGCTTTTCTCCAAACAAAACCCATCCCAGAGTTTATATTTATTAAAGTGGTTTTGTTCACTATTCAGAGCCATAGTTAATGTCAGTTTTGAATCAAGCTAAATTTTGATTAAAATTTATAAGAATGGCTTTTGTGTCAGACTCTTAATTCTCTCAATAATATAATTTTACTGATAATAGCAATGAGACATTTTTGATGTTTGATTCGGTTGATTCATCCATTTTGTTAATCTCTCTCAAGGGATTATCGATGATTTAATGCAGAAAAGATGTAATAAAATGAACAGAATAGCAATAACACAATAAACAGACAAAAGAGGCTGATTTCAAAGACAAAGCATATGATTTGCATGCAATGGTGAACATCATATACCAGGTTAATATTGATGTCTATGAAAACTACATTTAGCGGTATATTAAGCGACTATTCATCGCAAAACGCTTTATTCAACTCAAGGAAAGACTCATCAAATTTTAATAACTCCAACCAATTATGTTTATGGATGCTTATGGAATGATTATGGATGGGATGCTCGATTGGGCTTAATCTCCTAAAGTCGAGGGGTTGGGTCGTTAAATGCACAGACACAGCCATCCATGCACTGGCATATACTGCCACTCCTGAATTTTTCAGAACAATATATTCCCTATAGATTTGTTTCGAATTTCAAATTCAAGACTAAAGTCGACTCATCTCTACATTCAAATCAATAGGACTTTAGATTTTCTAATTGAAAATGACTTCAATAATATATTAAGAGACTCAAGTCTTTTTCAAGATTTCAATGAAAAATACACTGACTCTCTCTCTCTCTCTCTCTCTCTCTCTCTCTCTCTGCGGTTATATAAGATTTATTGAAAAATGAGTGCATTTGTTCACATTTGAAATGTTTATTTGATAATAGTTTTGATGGAATGGCTTTAAATCTAAACTAAATTATGTTTTGATGTAAAGTAACAATGGTTTGAATGGAAAGACTAATAGCATAATCGGTTGATTAGATAATTTAAATTCATTAGAAATTACTCTCAATATTTAAAAGGTTTATTCATCGGTGAATCAGTCGTTCAGTCTTTATCTGTGACCTAAGGGCGGAACCATATTTACAGCGGAGTTGGAATCGCAAGCATTTCGGGAATTAGAGTAGTGTAGAGACTATTATGAAATGACGAGTTAGAGATGAGTAGTTTAGAGCCCCATAAAGAGCACTTCACTCACTTATCGACATTTTATAAGTGAAATCCGCTAATAGCTCTCAATGGCTCAGAATGAGTGCATGCCTTTCGCCGCACGTCATTCAGATAAGACTTTAAAACAAATGTTTGACAATAGAATAGAATCAGAATTTTATTCAAAGTTTTATATTTTATTCATTATTTTGTAGATTTAGTTCTGAATAATTCAAATCTCCTAAAGATAGCGATTCTTCTGATATTATCCAATACTTTGTTATCCAAATAATTATTATAATCGAATCGATTGTTATTTTTATGTTTTATAACAACTTTGCGTGAATTGTGTCAATGAAAGGCACACAACAGCACAGCATAACAATAGTTGCGCTTTCGTAGACACCACTCAATAATCATACAATAGTACGCCTTTTGAGCACACGATCCAAGCAATTGAGGACTAGTAGTACAAACATTAGCCAAACACTTATCATTTTTAGGCACACGTGCCACCAATTTTACTCTACTCTGCTTGCACATGACCATGCTTACCATACTTACCATGCTTACTCTGTGCTTACTATTGTATCTAATTTTCACAACAATTATTGGTTTGCCTTCTCTTTCACTAAAGGGCTCTTATATTGACGGGTTAACAAGTCATTGATGAGCACAGCATATGTCAATAATAATGCTCGTCGTGTGCTGCCGGAGAACCAAATGATGCCAACATTGAGTTATCGGTGACTCCACCCAAACACCCACTCTATCAAACAAATGATATTATTATTTAAATAAATAAGAGTTTGTTTTTCAATGTAATTAACGTCTGTTAAAAACATCTGTATTTTTAAATTATAGCGATTTTGATGTCAATCTCTAATAACTTTTACTCTGAATTGTATTTTAATGTTAATACCATTCAGTGCAGACCTTCAATGCCTTCACTTAAATTAATCCAACAATTTTAGATTTTATTTAGATTTCATTGATTTCAGATACAAAATGAATGGTCTATTATTAATCAGTAGAGTTAGGGTGCTTTATATGATGTACCTAGGAGAATTGACTAAGAGTATATGTCACTCATTTACTGAATCAGTTCCAACATTTGAACAAAAGACGAATAAAGTTTTATTTGAAAAATCGGATCAAAATTTGAAGACTTGAATAGAATCAGAGCTCTGGCTTTGAAATAATTTTACGTCAATTTTGGCCATTAGTCCTGTGCTGTGTTGTGCTGTGCTATGATCTGATACCATCTCTACTTACAATCCTCAGGGATCAGGTTTTGGCGCACTTCTAATTGAGTGAAGGCACTGATGCACTGATGCCGCAGATATTGCGGACCAATATTTATAATACTATACACTCAGTCTCTTAAATGAAATGCAACCAAACTTTCACTATATTGTCATTAGATGATGAGCAAGGTCATCATTATTCAACATACAATCTTCTATTTCCAAATAATCATATATTCGGAAATATGTCTGAATTGACTCTTATTGTGGGTAAAGCGAACAAAAAAAGCAATGAATCAGAAATGAAACACCTTGGTCATATTGGTATCTACTTTTGAACGAAAAAAGCAGAAATCGGCGCAACCGGGCAACCATCTGTCCGATCAGCTCAACTTCAATGTTGATGAGTCTGTAATTCTGGTGTCTCACCATTGCATCAGCACAACATCCCTCTCCATTTACATCAAGTGTTCAGCGATGCGAACATCAAAATATAAATATTAAAAACAAATTTGAAACAAATGAATATCAAAACACTTTTTAGTGAAAATCAATTTTAATAACTTTATATTTAATACAATAGTAATTATCAATTAATTACTTCTACTCATATCTAATCAATAATTTATTGATTAATTAAATTTTATAACAATTAAAGAGAAAACATAAGTTTATTGTTTAGTACTTGTATTTAAGTTAAAATATACAGATATAGTAGAAAATGAACTTGTTCATTCTAATTCTTAATATAATACTTAATAAATAAGGAAAGATTAGATGTGAACTTGAAATATGAATTTATGAATGTTGTTATCGTTTGAAATTCAATGTGAAAACGGTTGGAAATTTGGTCTCAAGTTTTAGAGGATTAAGTGGCAATTCATGCGTTCATTTGGATTCGTCGCTATTTATATGCAGTCATGCAATGAGAACAACGTTTCATACATCAGACCATAAACTTAGTCAGACTTTATCTCTGATGAGTTAGGCTTAGATCGGACTCATTTAGAAGTTGGCTCATCACTGGTTGCCTCACTTTTGTAGTATATGTCGACAATTTTGATCCCAAAGTAAACAGTGAGTCAATAGAAACATAAGTAGTAGAAGTAGTGGTGATGCGGTCGCACATCGTTGCCCACTCTTCAAATGGCGCGTAACAGTTGCAACAGTTCCAACATTTCAATATCTTTTCAACATTACCTACAAATTGAAAAGATATCCACTTTTCCAACAATTCATTCAAAGACACAAATTATTATTTTGGAAAATACTATGAATTTCTAAATAATTATATTTCTGTATATTTCTATTCCCATTTCATTTGTTATATAATTTATATTTATATATATATATATATACATACAATATATATATAAAATGCAAAAAAATCATTTATGAAAAAAAAAATATTTTCCAAATACAAAGAATAACTTGTTTTATATAAATTTTGTGAAATTGTTTTGAGTTTAAATTAGGATTCGGCCATTTTTTTGTTAAAAATTTGATTTATAGATTTAAAATTTCATTTCTTTACAAAACCAAGAGTTTTTAAATTGATTTAATAAACATTGAGACAGATTGTCATTTATTTTAACTTTAAAATGTATTTTTTTAATTACAAAAATATCAAAGAGAGATATGCATAGATGTTTAACCATAATATCTTTATAACTTTGTGTTCAAATTAATATACTTTGAATATATTATATATAAAAATTAAATTTTGAATAATAAAAGGAATTGGATGAGAGTTTTATGAAGAATAAATTTGTAAGAAGTGATTAGTTGTAAGTTGAAAACTTAAAAGTTAGTTTTGTTGAGAACTGAATCGAATTCAATAAAATTTGAAAGAGTGAAAGAGATGAGTCTAGTTATATATAATATAATTTATAGAGAGTTAATGCAAACCGAAATACAAATACAAAATGAGTTATTTTGAAGAAAAGTTACGTCGATATAAAAGAGAGTCCGCTCAGGGAAACCAATTTAATGAGTATGGGTTTGAGTGAGTTAGCGCTATGATTACCCGATCCCATTACTCGCTCATCATAGACATCATAGACCAGAATAAACTGGTGTATCAAAACATATTATAAGAGCCTTTTATAGTGCATTTATATAAAAGTCAAGAGTCTTGGATTGAAAAAAGGAAAAACATTTTCAAAACTCAAAGGAAATGCTTTTCAATGACTGAAAACGAATCTAAGGATTGTTTACTTTATAGTGAAATCATTGAATGCACACAAAAATGATTACTTTATTCCTTCTCCGCTATTGAAGAAAAGTATAAATTGTCTGAAACTAAGAGTATATAACTGTACATAACTTACAAGTAGAGTATATCACAATAATTGCGCTCATCATAAGCACTACTTTCAGTTAAACCCGAATTCATGGATGCAATCATTGCCCGGACTGTAATTTAAGAATAAAATAGTCACTAGTGTACCATTCAATAAATACCAGTTCAGACTATCCTTAGCTTAAACTGACGTCAAAAATAGTTAAATAGTTAATGATATGATAGCTTTAATTTCAGTTATTTATTGGTCATTCTTTTCGTCGACTATTCCCATACAAACACAACAACAGATGCTTTCTATAAATTATTTTATATACAATACAATACAATACACGACAAATCACTTTCTATTTCGCCGCTAATTCTTTGCTATAAATAAATATACAATAAATACATGGATATGACTCTACTCTACTCAGTATACTAAATGTATTGAATGTACTTGCTAATAAATATACACTTCGGAATAAAATATAAATATCGTTTACATTACTTATATATATGAAAATCATTTACAAAAACCAATTAACAAATCATTATTTCTGTCAATTAATTAAATTAGTAACAATTAGTTTATCAAAAATGTCATAAATAAACAATTATCAAGTTCATTTATCCCAATAGATATTATAAAATTTTATATTTACCACTCTTTATATATTTAATAATTTTCAAATAATTGTTGATTAGAAGTGAATCACTCCATCAAACACTTCAATTCATAACATTTCATACTATAAAATGAATGAAATAGTTTTATTTGTTGACACAAAAATTATTCTTAAGTTATCCGACATTATGTTAATAATAAAATTATTGCTGAAAAACCAATAATTGTTTGACATTTTTTGCATTTTTATAATTTTTTGAGAGACTCTCAATAAAATGTTAAAGTTTAACAGTTATCCACAACTTAGGCTTTATATAAATTAAGATTGAAACTAGGCATAATAAATTAGGCATAATTAATTAAAAAGATAAGTTTGTTCACAATTCTCTTCGCACACCAATAATCGTTTTGTCACTAAAGTCTGACTTTTACTCCACAGAAGTAATTTTTATGTTACACAATAAAATGATCTTGGTATAGAAATAATGGTTACACCCTATTACTCCGAATTCCAAAAATATAGTTTATATCTGAGATGGTCAAATGTCTGGGGGGGCATATTTTCCCGTTTTTTTAGTTCCAATTTCCGGGTGGAGTACTGGAGGGTGTTTTGAAAATAGTCTAAAAATCGACAAAAATGAGTAGAAATGCATTTTTTTGATATATTTGTTAAATTGATTCAAAATAGATAAATTTTGATTAAAAAAATTGTTTAACTGGATAAAAACATCGATAGAAAAAAAGAGGGTATTCTAAAATACCCCCTAAGACCGAAAATTGGTACTTAACTCCCTATGATGCGCGCGAATATCCCCTCCAAAAAAAAACATCGAAAAAACTGTGTTTATAGTAATTTTAGCCAATTTTTAGCTTTCTCAAAATCAAGGGGTAAACTTTGCAAAATCAAATAATTAGTAAATGGTTCATTTTTAAATTACCTTGGTTATAGTGTTTAAGGACATATATAAAAAAGTCTCAATTTACTATTGCAACATATAATCGCAAAAATTGACTTTTCTCTGGAACTTATAATTATTATTTTAAGATTCTTTGCATTCAAATGAGAGCTCAATTTTTTAAATATAATTATACTTTTGAGCGAATTTTTTAATAATTTGGTTTATATTTCTTTTATTTAATGTTCCAAAAAAAATTTTTCCAAATGAATGCTTTAATTAAATTTTTTTTATTAGAATTAAAAAATATAAGATTAGCTAAAATTTATAGTAAATTTATTTTAATAGCATTTGCCTGAAAATAATTGATCCTTAATTTGATGAATTAATGTTTTAATGAATTAAAAGTCGACATTTGATGGAAGACTAATCTTAGAGATCATCGTTTTATGTTGACTATAAAGAGCTCATTAACATTAAATACAAGTTCTGACAATTAATATAAAATTAATTACTGGAAAGTCTGATGAATTTGCATCTGATTTATGTGTCTCTTAATTGAATGGATTGGTTGTTGTAAGAGATGAAGTGCTGATCGTTTTTTCCAATTAATTTCATTGCTTTCGAGTCTTAACATCAGGTTTAAAACCAAAACAGATAACTGTATTCTGATTAAAATTTTATTAATTAACGCAAACATCAGTGAAATGAAAGTAATAATAATAAAAAGTAATATTATGTTTGAGAGCATTACTCAAGACTTTAATTAATGTACAAAAATAGCGTAATAGAGCTCTTAAATGATAATTGGGTTGACATTAAAGAATAATCTAATAAATTATATATTATGATCCGGTCCTTATTGCAACTGTCATGCAATTTCACTTTAAACTACTCTTTCTTATAGTTAATGTCAGTCAATGATTTAATTTAATCAAATCATCTCTTATTTAGCGCTCATTTCGAAGATTATTATGTTTTAATGTTTTAATATATTTTTTGGATTTCTTTTAAAGAGAAGCCAATGAATAGCAATGAATAGAAATGAATAGTATTTTTATCTCAATTTTATATTCTGGAGTAAAGTAATGTATATTTGACACAGAAATATGTGCTTTGGAGTGAACGGTGCGACGGTATGTAACACAGGCCACACTTGTTAATGATTATTGCACTCAAATGCAAATGGCTTTAAACAAATGTGTAAATGCACTGAAGCAAAGTTGGATCAGATTTAGCACAAGAACTTGCATTTGCTTTTACACAACGTATGAAATATGGCCTAATATCGCATAATATGCAACTCCTGTATCGCGCACACCATAACAACAACTATTGTCAAATAGAGAGAGAACTGGGATTTCGTATTCAACTAAACTAAACTAATGGATGAGCGACGCATTAAGAACCATAAATAATTCAGTGTTACTCCAATGACTCGTCCCCAAAGAATCTAAGATTAATTGGGTGTCCGCAACTATTGACCCCTTATCACAACCCAATAAGCCATAAGACATATACAAAACTAAATTATATCATAAACTCAAAACTCTATCAATAGATATATATAAAGATTCAAATGATTAGATGAAAACAAAGAGGACTTACCTTTGATTAAACATTTATTTTCATTTTTTTTAATTATATGGAATTAATCACAAGAATTACATTTATAAACATTTGATGTGTATTTACAAAATGCACTCAAAATCTAATTAAAGCAATCCATCACTTCTTTATTTTTTGATACAAATTGATTAAATGGATAAAAAAAATATGAAATGTTTGGTTGAGTAAAATAAATAAAGTAAATAAAATAAAGTCTCAGACCGTAAGTCTCACTAAACTTTGATTTTTCTAAATTATCTTTTATTGAGAATTTGATAAATAGAAGAAAAGCTTTAAATTTGAGCCCATTTTTATTGAAAGCTTTGTTTTTTTAGCAATTAATCAAAGAATACTTAAATTAAGATTTTATCGATTCATTGTTTTATATATTGAATGAATTCTTTGTTTAGAGAACAAAATTGAGACAAAAAAGAGAGTCATTTTTTTGATAGAATAGTGGGAATAACCATTTAATCGATAGATTTTTAGAGTAAAGGACAGAATAAGTTAAGTCTATTGAAACAATAATCGGGAGTGAAATCTAGATTTGCAGCGATTGTTGATTTCGATTTGTAGAGACAGATAGAACTCAGTGTTCATTCAGAATAAGACTCAGATATTGTTCAGTAATTAAGTGCACTCTTGCAGAATAGCAACAGAAAGAGTGCTGATGTGAAAAACAGCGCCTAAGCATCAAATTAATGTTGAAAAGTAGGAGAAATAGTTGGAACGCTTGATAGCACTCAACTAATAAATTGTTGCCAATATGTGTGAGTTTGTGCCGAATTTGTGCCAAACCTTACTTAAACTTTTATACTCTTTTGTTTTATTAGAGTGTCTCCCATTAGGATTAACTCTTTCCTATTATATAATAGCTCTAAAGACTTCTATTAATTAGCTCAGGGATACTGTTAGCTAACTTTCCTTATAATCCCAAAGGTTTGCAATTCTTATCACCCTTTCCTTTAAACACTACTAAATGTATTTTCGATGAAATAAAATCGCTATAAAAAGAATAATATCATGTCTTTACGGAACTCCATATTATTAACGAAATACAAATGACCGCAAACTCAACAAACTTTTTATAAATGCATTCATTTATTGTTATAAATAATAATAGAGTCGATACAAACAACACATACAATACAACTGAGAAATGAAAGCATCCAATCGTTTCATCAATTTTAAAGCTCTTTATAAAACAGCTCTAAAAATAGAAATGAAAATAATAGTAAGAGTCAGTGGTTTTAAGTATATTTTTGAGTAATGAATTGAATAATAAACTCTAGTTTTAAATCATTTTTGAGTGAAAAATTATCTTGCTAAATGAATAAAATTTTAAGGTACTTTTGTGAGTATAAAGTAAAATTGAATCATGGTAAGTCAAATCGTTTAGACAATTCGATGAGATTTATTTGTTTGCAAACTATAATAATAGTCATTGAATGGGAGTCTATAGTCTGTGAGTATCGGTTGTGAGGAATGAGCGATGAAACCATTATTCTCTTTAACCACAGTTAACGACATTTTCTTTTTTCGTTAAGCCCTGTTCTTACATGGATTCAGTGCTGTCAGAGTGTGTCCGCTGGGAATTCGTCGAATTCAAGTCGTGTCAGTTCTCTTTTTATCGTAGACTACAGTTCTATGATTGTGGTCACAGTTAAGGCCTCTCCACATATGAACTTTCTTTTGCTCTCAAATGTTATCATAAGATATAAGTTTGAAAAATATTGAATAATACATATATTCTCTATCTTTGAAAAGAGTCGACTGTCGACTGCCTTCACTCATACTATGATTATTCTGGGAATATGAGACTCGACTTTTCATCTAATAATTTGAAAAATAACTTTTCAACGATTTATTCCAATCGATCGCTAAATGTTTTATTTCTAGAGTTCATAAAAGTTCAGTGAAGGATATGAAGGATAACCTTAACTTCTAAATCAAATTTCAATCAATTCATTCATTCATTATTTTTAAACAAAAGTTGAAAAAACTTTTCAATAATTCTATTGTTATTAAAAAAACCATTTCATAGTAATTGAATAAATCATTTCAAACTTTAATCTCAATTATTTGAGACATTTTAGATTAAAACACAAAGTGTTTCAAATCTAAATATTTAACTGATTGTTAGACTTGAATCACAAGACAGTCGACCAAAACCTAGTTTTCAATTTGTTCTCTGAATGAATGATAAAATAAGTTTCGGTGATATGATCGCCATCTCCTCAATTACTTCTTCACTATTTATATTGAATTTTCAACATTTATAATACAGTTAAATCTCGACTATGGAAAGGCTCAGAACAGAATATTAAGTTAAATTTATAGAAGATTTCGAGTAATAAAAAGAAAGAATTAATAAAAACATTAAATCATTTCATAGAAATTTGTTTCATTAATAAAAATAGAAATTGTATTTTAGAAGTTTTACTGTTGATGTTGCTTGCACCCAAAAGACAAGGGAGTGGGGGTACAGGCCTTTTCAGCTCAGGAGGAATAGGAGGATAACTTAATTCGGTTTATCCCCCCTGATGGATATCTATGTTTACTAAATATATTTTATATGAAAAGCTGCCTAAGACTTCGATCTTAAAGATGTTAATCAAAAGGTATTTTAGAAAAGTCCAAAAATCAATAAAACGATTTAAATCAGCGTTTTTATTAATGTGTGTTTATTTAATTTAATATAAAATGTAATACAGATAAACCTATAGTACGTCAACCGCTCGGGACTGAAAATTTAGTCAACGTTATAGAGGGGTTTACATAATAGAGGTACAAAAATCATATAACAATTTGTATCGGGTCCTAGAAATCAGTTGAAGTTATAGAAGGGTTTCCATAATAGAGGGATAACGTACTAGAGGTTTATCTGTATTGTTAATTTTGAATAAAAAAAATTTTATTATTATAATTAAAACAATATTTATCTTTTTGAGTCTTTTTATGTTGTTGAGTCCCTTTCAATAATTTATTAAAAACGAGTTATTTCGGCCATAAATCATCACTACATGTATTTCAAATTGAGAAAATAAATTAGTTACTTTCACTTTGTAAAGAGTGTTTAGAAAAGTTCAAAATTATCATTATTATTTAACCATCTCAGCAAGTACAAATAGCAATTCGTCAAATTTATTTGAAACTTTAAATAAAAAAGATATGAGTAATATTTGAATAAATCAAATATTACTCAAATATGCTAGCTCAAAAATTGAAACGTGCATTTGGAAAATACATTTATAAAAGAATTTATTGTTTATTAAAAATATGGTTTTATGTAAATGATATTTTTGAACCTTCCTTGATAAAATTATTTAAAATAAACAAAAATTATAGATGTCAAGTAATTCAAAGTTGGACATATTTAAACCATCTAGCTATTTTATATTAGGATAGTTGGGTTTAAATTAAATATGATTTTTTATAAAGTTACCCTTTGGGTATCACTGAATTAAATAACAACTCTCTTTTGTTTAATTATTTTGTCATTTGTTAAAAAAAGGCCAGAAATTATTCTTGAAATCTGAGTCGTGTTTCACTTTAATAGATATAATTTTCTAAAAGATTAAAATGATTTATGAAACTTATGCTTCACTTTTACCACAACTGAATTGATAATAAACTTATTATATTTTGTGGAGACTTTCGACAATTTACTAATTGTCTTCTTCAGCCCAGGGATCGGTCGTCGGTGTTCAATGGTTTCATCTTAAAGTTATAATATTGATGAAAATGTTTTATAATATTTACTTGTTCATAATCTCCAATAAATTCTCGTTGCGTTAGAGGCACGTAAGGGACTAATAAATAAGAATAATTAATATATCTTTAACTTAGAGCTCAACCCAAAGAATTGGAGAATATATGAACGAATAAATAAATAAATACTATAACATTAAGATGGAACCACTGAACACCAACCACTTACCCCTGCGCTGAAGATGAAATAATTATTACTAATAATTATTTACTAATAATTTATTAGTTAAATCTAGTAAGGATAATTTAGAACTTTCCTCGACATTTTTTAATTTGAATAAAATATTATTGTTTGTTTTAGCCTTTAAATTGAAACTTGTCAGATCTAGATCATTTAAATAATAGACCCTTTGATAATTATTTTTATGCTACATAACTTATATCAAGTTTACCCTTACTATAGGTTATATCATGGTCAAATCATTTTTATCAAGTTAAGTACTGACCAAATGTTATCAATTATGTCTAAAAAAGTGTAATATTATTTGACAGTATTCTTGGTCAATTTATTGTTTATTCGTGTTAATCATTCGCTGTTTTTAAAAATTCTTGAATCAGATTAACACAAAATGTAACAAAAAATTCAAAAATGCCTTTAGAGGCCATTTTAAGCTTTTTAAAAAAGTACTACTCTATACTTCCTATGTAGGAAAAATCGAAATACCTGTCAGAGAGAACCCATTTGTGAAAAAAATTATATTTTATATTTTTTTTAAAGA
>JAQFZL010000347.1:0-17191 GCA_034695685.1 Galumna lanceata
TTTTGTTTGGTGTGTGTGTGTGTGTGTGTGTGTGTGTTTGTGTGTGTGTGTGTGTGTGTGTGAGTGAGTGTATGTGTGAGAGTGTGTATGAAAGAGAGAGAATATATAAAATTATTTTTACTTTTTTGGCAAAAATTTATTCGAAATCCATTAGAAATTGTCGGAGAAGTGGAAAAGTGAAGAGAAATAAGGAAATCGTTTGACAGAAGAGATACACAAATCAATTGCAACTATTATTATAATTCATTAATTATCTGAAAGTGTTTTATATTTCGGATATTGTATTCAAATTCGTTTACAAATATTAAAAGATTAAAAAATTTGTTATCATAACTATACGCACAAAATGTCACAAACAGTGTAACTGAAAATTAATTTAATATTTCTCTCTCTCTCTCTCTCTCTCTCTCTCTCTCTCTCTCTCTCTCTCTCTCTCTCTCGCCGTATTGTCTTTAGATTTGGATCAAAAGAGAGGCAAAAATTATTTAATCAAATTATTCGGTTGTGAATAATGTTAAACAAAGTTTTGAAAGTTTTATAATTAAATTTAGAGGAATTTTTCGACAATAAACTAATTTTGCGTAAAAACAGATTTCTGCGATCTATGAGCTCACTATCACTACTAATTTGCCGGAAGGGATGTACAGACATATGTCCCGGGAATTTAAAATTCCACTTTATTATTGCCCGACGCTATAACTTACCCTTAGTTTGGAATTTTACAAATCCTATTATACAGTATTGGGTGAAGTATTCTTTACTAAATTAACCTTGTTCATTAAGTTGTCTTTGGTATTTTCTTCAATAATTTGCTAGACACTTTGTGGCAATATATCGAATTAACTAATTTGAATGATTATTATATCAAAAAAGATTATATTAAGTGATTTTCTAAATCAAGTTTATGTAAAATAATAATACAAAGCAATAGATTTAACGCATAAACAAATTATATAATAAAATATTAAATATTTCCGAAACTATTTTAAAGAATTCAAAGAATTTCTCTCTTTTTTGAACTTTCATTTAAACTTTCAATGAAAAGTTCATCCCTTTTGTAAAGTTTGTCATTTTCTCTACATTAGACTTAAAATTTAAAAAAAAATAATCTCTAATTAAAAGTTTACTTTTCAATATTTTTACTAGATGGTTATTGATAAGAAAGATAATTAAATTGTCTTTTAATATTTCCAAGAATCAAGGTAAGTTATTGTTTTATCAATATTATAGTTTTAAAGTTTAACAAGCAAGATAATGCAAAATTAATTGTTTCCAGGAATTTGATTATGATTTATAAAGAAAAAAAACAAAATAAAAATAACTTTGAGTTTAAGTGAAGAGCCCTTAAGTGCGCATCTCTTTTATTCAAAACGATATTAAATAAGTTTGAAATAGTGGTCAAAAAAATATGAAATTTTAATAGTGAGGTCAGGTTAAGGAAATTAAATAATCTGAATCAGTTAAGTAAGATAATATCAGGTCAAAAATTGTGTAAGTTTTAGTTAGCATTTTTGTGTTGAATTATTAGCTATTTTTGGGTACAAAATGTCTTTGAAATCGTTAATATTCTTTTATTTTATTTTTTTTGTAATTTTTAACAAAAGATAATATTTTCTCAAATGATTTAAAATCTAAATTAAATAATTAAAAGGTAATTAAAAAATTAAAAAAGAATATTAAAACTTGATACAAAAATCTCTTCTTCATTTCTTTAGAAAGGTGAACATAGATAATTCTAAAGGTTTACGTTAGGCCAAGTCAGGTTGGTTTTAGTCCTCTTTATATTTTAGCTTAATATCAATGGTTTTGTTTGTTGTTATCTTTTTGTTTTGTTTTTTGTCGGACAACTTTTCGCCTAAAAGTGAATCATTTTTCATTGAAACACATTTGAGAGCAAAACATATCAAAAAGTATTTCAAACGAAATGAAAATTTGTCGCAAATTTTGTTAATTATAAGTAATTTATTATATTTTTTGATATCAAATTTTTCATCAGTTATTCTGTAAAGGCTTTTACGGATTATTTGTTAGGATTTGATTTTCATGTAATTTAAGCCAAAAATGCTGGTCATGTCTAAGGGCCTGTTCTTCTTATTTGCTAACGAAGAAAAACCACTAAAGCATTGGAGCACATCCTCATCGTCTAAATAGATGTCCACTTTAATTACAATCTGATAATCTTGTATTGACTTCAAAGCACTAATCAATTGATTTCTTGTTTCACTTCAATTCAATACTTAATGGATTTGAAGTGAAAATTAGTTTAACTATTGTTTAGTTTTGACTCAATCCTTATGTCTATATTTTCACTATTTTTTTCCAATTTCTGAAAACTTTTGGTTAAAATTTATTTTTGCTGTCAATTCTTTGTGTGAATCCTGTTTGAGCATTTGAACAAGATTCTTTAAAATTAAATATTGGAAAATTTGTAAATCTGGGCAAATATACAATAAGCTCAATTTAGCCAAGTTCAAATTTCAATTGAATTCCTATCAAAAGATTTTCAAGAAAAAGTTAAATTTAATTTAAAAGTGATATAGAGATGTGCATCGGTTGGATAGTGTAAGTTTAGCATGTTCCAATAACTCTTCATTGATTTTTACTTGTTGACAAGATAAAATATTCTATAATTTACAATTAGACAAGATTACATTTGACATTTATAAGAGCAAACTTGTAGAGCCTGGATTGTTGACTTAACCAGGTAAACAGCTTGTGGTATACCCTGAAAGAGTAACTTGCTCAAACAAGATTTAGGATCTAATATTTGAATTGAAATAAATTTCTATTAAATTTTGAAATATATTTTCCAAAACCTAAACAAATATTGGTATCAATGGTCAGAAGGCTGTGCAAGTAAATCCTAGAGGATTGTCCTAGCACACATCACACATGACACAGCACATTGCTTGAGCACAAGTTCACACAACTTGCAAAACATCGCCAAACGTTTCAACAATCGATCTCTGGATTTGATCTCTTTTTTTGGTTGTTATCAGTTGTAAGTCATTGTATTTGTGGAACCGTTAGACTATCGAACCAAACAATAGGAACTGAAGAACAGATAAAGTGATTGTCAATAGCAGACATGTATAGCCGGCTCAGACACAAAAGTGATAAATTGCTACAAATTAAGTGCCACTACAGCGCTGGAACGCACTTTTCAATTACTCTTATTTAGGACTCAATCGACTCCAGGCCTATTCAGCTAATATGGAGAGTGAGTTGAGAGTGAGAGAGTGAGTGAGTGAGTGAGTGAGTGAGAGAGAGAGAGAGAGAGAGAGAGAGGGCATATTCTTTTGCTGTTTCTCTGCCCCAGAAATACCTATTTGTAGTTAACAGAAAATAATTGACTTAAATCTCAATTAACTAATCAATAGATAGAATGTCTTTAATAATTAAAACTAATACTAATTAAAGTTTAAATCGCATTGAGTCGAGAATATTCTAAATATATGATCTAGTTTATTTTCTGCTATGCCACAAATAGTCAATTAGTTAGAGACGATAGATAAATTTGCTAGAATAACAAACAAACAAGGTCAATAACGACTTTAACGATAATATGATGAGTAATCAAATTAAGTCTTATTTGAAAACTTTATTCCCAAATAATTCCTCAATAATTCTATTCTTTAAATATATTTTACTTTAAATTTCATTTAAAATAGTATTTAAGCGAATGTTTAAACTTTTTTAGTAAAAATAATTATTATTTCAAAAGTATTAAAATTATTGCTTTTATTATTATTTGGAAAAAAATAAATTCTAAAGCATTTAAGCCTTTCTCAGAGGCTTTTAGTCTTTTCGGCATTTTTTACTCTTTGAAATGAAGTATAAAATTTATATAATTCAGAGCTTAAGTGCCAGAACTGACATCATTTGGAAGGCATGAGCTGTAAGACTGAGTGACTTGAAAGCCATAAACTTTGAATCTGAGAGCAAAAGTAATATAAAGTAAAATATCCCATCATTTGTATGTCCGAAAAAGTATTTGATTCAGACCTGAGTCGTCCGCTTTTCCGACATATGACACAATCAAATGCTTTATTAAATCCTTTTTTCCTCTTTTTTCTCATATTCTTTATAAATATTTTTATCGTTATATTTAAGTATAGTTTTATTGACCAAAAGTTTGGGTCATTTTATTGTTTTTATTTTCATAACTAAAAACAGACTAATTTCATAACGCATTAGTAAAACTCTAACCGACAATAATTTCAGATGAATAATTCATCATGGTAATACATTGGTAATACTCTTCTACTACTCTTTGAATTAATCATAAGTTATTTTTCATTATTGTTATATTCGTTGAAATTTAACGTCAAACGACTCAGAACTCAATTGAATTCTTGAGTGCTTTCGGTGTTTGACTAGAAATTCCTTAAACGATATTGAATTTGTTCGGAGAGAAAAAGAGGGCTAACGAGTGGGTAAGACATACAAAGAGAGAGAATTCAATAAATATCTCATTTCCATCAGTGAACTTCTTTTTTAAAAACAACAACCTTTTCAGTAAAAAATGGGAACTATTTTTCATTTTAATTAAATTATTTTAGAATTTTTTCTCTCAAAATAGTGTATAAAATTTGTGGATAAAATTCAAACTTATTTTAAGGATAAAACCTATTGTTTTGTAATTGAGTTTCATCTGAGCGTTGGCTTAAACTTTATTCAATTGATATGATTTTAGCAAAAATTCTTTAAATTTAATTCATTTATAGTGAGTGTTATATTAAAAGCAAAACAATTGACTCTCACTTTTGTCCAACACTTTTGTTATTGAAAGTTATGATAATTAATCAGATCTTTAGAGCATAACATAAAAGTGTAATAAAAGCAATTGTAATAACAGCACGACTTCTGACTAATTGTTTTTATTGTATTAATAATTCAAATGAAGTAAAAGCAGTAATAAAATTATAATTACAATAAATTTGATAAATAAATGTTCAGAATATTCTTAATTGAAATATTGGCTAAAAATCTATTCAAACACTATTTTTAGTATAATTTTGATTTCAAATGAATTCTCTTACCTTTCATTTCGATTGAATGAAGACAAATGACAAAATGACAGAAAATAACTGATAGTTCATTCATGTCTTCAGGCGTGTGTGATAGTTGCTTGATCAAATTTTATATTGAATTCAATGTTGTTTTTAAATATTAATAGATTTTAGTAATATTTACTTGATTTCAATATAATGGGTTAACACAAATGTAAATGTAATTCAATGGAAATCCATACGACTAATGAAAGTTTGTGTCGTTTAATACTTGAAAATTTCATTCAATTACTTAATTAAGAAATTCTTTGTGAAAAACAACACTTCAACTAAACATTAATTAGATATCAAATGTTGAAACACTTTTAAGCACAGAGTCATTGATTAAAGTGTTTCTCCATTTAATAGTGTTTGTTGTCTGAAAGGAAGAAGAAGTGGTTTTCTTTTAACAAAAGAAGTTGAGTTTTGGTGATTTACTTTTCTTTTTGCACACAATTTTCATATATAAGAAGAAAACTTTTTCATTCAGTGCCGGCGTTTAGTCGTTCACCAGTTTGTCTATCATTTGAGTCAATCTATAAAATTGCAAACTTTTGCACATACTTTACATAAAGTAATAATAGTGTTGAAGAATATTCTTTATTATAGTCTTACAAAAGATGTTTCACAAGAATAAGAGAACTGTTGGTCTGTTTAGTGTGCAGTCTGTGCTCACTATTAGATGCTGGAGCACAGGCTAAGCACAGGCACCACTGCTCTATTCTGTTCTCTCTATTCTCTATTCAGTTGAATAACTTGTCACTCGAAAATTCATAGACGCATACCGTTTATCAATCATTGAGTTTAAACTCTAACTCAACAGAAAAAATATTTGAGCAAGGATAAAAAATATCTTCAAACTCCATTCTCATGTATTTTTATTTAGATATTTTTTGCTCATTTTATCGACAATTTTACTTTTATTATAAAAGTTTTGTCGACCCATTAAGCGACTCAACTAATGGTCAAATAACTGTTTTATTGAAAACAGTTTTAAATCAAATGAAGTTAACATTTATTGCAAGATTATTGACTCCAATTAAATACTTATGATTTTTTCAGTACTTAACTCTTTAAGGAAAAGTTTTCTTTTTTGTTGTTTTTCTTCTTATTTGGAGGAAATCTTTCACTTCTTTGGAGCCAAACATAAAGTCTTAGCACACAATCAGAAAATCACTTCTATTTCCTATTCTTTATATAAGACTGTAATAAAGGGTATTATTATTTCGATGTAATGAACACTCATTTGAGGCAATAGTCCACTGTTTAAGCAATCGATGGCAGAAGCGATGAACAAATAGAAAGCAGTGTTCGTCCGCTTATATTGCTTTAGACACAACTGATCCGCATCCTCAGCATCCAAACCGACGCGTGTGTTCGCCATCCAAATTGATTAGCCTATTATGAGCAGCACATGCGTCACAATCCAGTAAACTCTCGTTATATTTGAACGTCTAATTCGTTTAAGAGCCCAACTATTATATGTTATGAATATTCTGAGCACTTTTTTCTATTAACGTAAGTGAATGTCAAGTGTTATTAGATATGAATATACTTTTACTATAAACAGTTTTATGGTTTAATATTTTATTGCACACAACTGTTCGGTCACTGAAATGAGGCGGTATTGTATGCCATACCAACGCCAGGCCTCTCCCATTCACTATTCTTCTACTTTGTTTGTGTCTCTATTCTTCTGTCCCTTTATTTTGATTCAATTCTCATTTAAAGGCTATGAATGGTATGACTACTCGAATAAATAGTATTCTGTGTTTAATGTTAGCCCAACCACTCTTTATAAATGAATTACAATTTATTATTCATTGCATTTTTAGCCCAAAGCGGAGTCAAAAATTTAGATCAATAATAGAAAAGAGTTTTCATATAAATCGATGAACTTTTCAGCGATGACTCCAACTTTCAAAGAGAAGTTCTTAACTTTTGTTCCCATCCCTTACTAAAGTGGGTTTCACTTTAACCCATCCCATCATTTGCTATCCAAAGCTATTCTATGCCTTTCAATTTAAGAGACAGAATATCTAAAGTAAAATTGAAATAACAATTTATAAATGAACATGGTCATCAACATGTTTAAATCATTTCAATCAAAATTTCTAAAACTTTATGGAAAGTTTCTATAGGATTTTAAAAAAGAGCAAGCATGTTTAATTATTAAAGTAGAAAGTTTTTTCTTAAAAATGTTTTGCTTTTAAAATGAACTTGCTTCTATTATTAATGATGTGTTTATTAGAAAATGTGTTAAACATTACTTTAATATATGTAATAGAAATTGGTTTCCAAACCAATAGAAAAGTTTTGATTGAAAGTCATTTCATATTAATGGAAGAATATTTCAATGATTGCATTCATATTTCTTATGAATATTTCACTAAACTTTGACATCAACTCCCAAACGGTATTAACTCAGGACTGAAACAAATTCGCATTTTTATTCATTTTTATCTGGAAATAGTTTCTTACAAAAAAAATGCTCTAGCAAATTATTTTATATCGCTCTATTCCATCATTAATAATATATGATTATATAAAGAATAAAAATCCAAGAATTGATCACAAGATAAAGAAGAGATTTTTATGTTATTAGCAAAAGGAGCATGGGACTTTATTTATCAATAATAAGTATTCCATCAAATGAATATTGGATTTTATTTCATTTTGATGCTTTCATTTGTCAATATTCCAGCTATTTATGAAAGAAATAGTATTAATAGAATTTTAATGGACTCTAATTATAGATTTACATGTATAAGAAAAATGACTTTAATCTCAAAAATTTATTCAAAAATTTATTGAATTAAATGCATTTGTTATTTATTTTAGGAATACTAGAATTAAAGTGAAAATATCAAGATATATTTCATCACTAATGAATAAATTATTAGGATATTTTAAAGCATGTTTTAGAATTAAAATGTCCAAGATAAGATTGAAATATTAAGTGAATTTTAATAAATTAAAATAAAATTTAATTGTCGTATGTGTTGATGAGAAAGTTAGTTAAGCTTGTTAATTTTGTTATTGTCACTGATATTAATGAATGTCAAATGAAAACTAATGGGAAATGTTTTAATCAATCCTTAATTTAAACAAAACAATGTCAACAGCCTTTCATTGAAGCGATGGTTGGCTTAAAAAATTCAATTTAATTCAAAAGCGAAGCAAACATTTTATTGATTAACGAATAGAATGAGAGACAAAGTTTTTGCTCTAAAGTAATAGGAGTTTTGGTCGACGTTTTCCTATTCTGTCCTCTAATTTAATTGAAATCGATATCAAATACTATAGGCTTCGAAACTGAACCAAATAAGAGGCGAAGAGATTGAAATGAAAGGACTGAAAGGCTCTGAAAATTTTTATGTAATTTCGACACAAAATAATGAGAAGTAATCTATCGATTTGTAATCATTACTATTGTTGAGAACAAAATGCATTTCATTTTGTGGTAATCAATGTTTTTACAATACATTATATGCTTTCTTTACTCTTTCTTTTTGTTAAAACGACTTAAACAAAGTCTTAAACATTTGAAACTGTATTTCAAATGCTAATGGAATTCGACTCAAATTCATGTATGAATTGCTAGACTTCTCTCTCTTTGATTATTAAAACCACTTCATTCTGTCCCCCCTTTTAAGTGAAAATTCAATTTTCAGACTAACTTTTAGATGAGTTTAGGAGAGAGAGAAGGAGAGAGAGAGAAGGAGAGTGAAGATGAGAGAGAGCGTGAGAGAGAGAGAGAGAGAGAGAGAGAGAGAGAGAGAGAGAATATGAGTCAGACATTAGCAGGACTTATATCCCTATTTATCCGATGAAAGAATGGATTTCATACTCTCTTTTCATACAAATATTTCGTTAAAGTTGTGTCGTCTGTAATGATCGACAATATTTCTAAGGGATATCTTCTCTGTTATTGATTTTGAATATTCTCTAAGCTATTATAATGAGTCGATTTGTGAGAGAGAGTGAGAGCACATCCCTATGAATGGAAGAGAAAACTTGTCTGAAATCTATCATTATTTAAATTATGTTCAATAATAACAAAAGATTAGGTGTTTTTCGTTCAATCAATTCTCACAATCAATTCGAATAACATTTTTCTTTTGGCACTTCTGTGTGTTATCCTTTGCTCCTCTCTATCCTCGCTCTTTGTCTAATGTATTGGTTTAGATATGGATGTGTTGTAAATACACTTCTTGTCCATAACTTTTTTATGTTTATCCAGAATTATTGAATTTTTGTCTGATATAACAAAAAATTCTAACATTCAATCGATATATAGATATGTATAGAATGGAGTGAAAGGAGAAAAATTCATAATCAATAGGATAGACATTCACTATTCACTTCCTGGAATTCAGACCCTGTATTTCAACAGTAATTTTCACAATATTCTAGTGTTGCAAACTTTATGAGAAATTGCCATAAATTCAATCAAAAGATATCTCACCTAAAAAAGGGTGAAGTCTTGAGAAAATATTTCAATCAATTTGTTTATCATATGTTGTATTCGTTATCATAATATGAATAAAATGAAAAATAACCAAAAATTCAATATTTTATTGAATTTCAAACTTAAAGCGAGAAACAAATTAAAACTTTATTCATAGAAAATTTCAGCAAGATCAATTATTAAAACAAAAGAATCTTCGAATCCAAGAAATGGTAGCCACAAACAATAGCTAAGAGACCAAGATTATATACATTCATAGAATACATATTTATAAATATAAATAACGATAAACTGATTAACAGTTAATAATTGAATTTACATTTCATATAAACGGTAAAATGAAATGCATAGAAAATAGCCAAGAACAGGATGTGCTAGATAAAGAGGGAAATAACTTAATATCTGTAAATTAATGCCTAAATTATAAAATAATAATTTAATCAATTTTTCAAAACTAAATTTCCTTTAGAAAAGTTTCACCATTTAAATGAATGTAACCTTGTCCATTTAATCTTATGACTAATCAAATTAATGTTTCCGTTCAAAGGGGTGCCTAAAGGAAAGGGATGGTTAACTATCCTTTCAAATAATCATATAATGAGTTAAACAAAATAAAAATCTATTAGAAGAGAAGTGTCGGTAATGTCTTATGTTTGTTAGTCCTCTTGAGTTTCACATCAGTTTATAGTCATTTACGTTAAGCTTTTATTTAATTATCGCTTAATTTTGGTCACTATTTGATCAAAATTAGTGTTGAATTAAAGTCTGTGACAATTGTTTGACGACAACACAAATCAATTAGTATTGAACACAAACACAATTCGAGAGTCAAATAATTAACAATAAAAGTTTGCTTTTCGTATGTCATCGACTAAATTCATTTATCACCAGTCAGTCAGACTATCAGTCGGTTCTCTTCAACTATTGTTGAGACAAAATCAGAGGAAAGAAAGAAAGTCTAAAAAATTCTTTATAGAGAAGTCTTTCCACTCTTTGAGTGCAATTGTCTTCTAATGAAAAAGTTTTTCAGATCTTCTGATTGTAAAGGAATCTCATGAATGCTTTGCACAGAATTCTCTATTCTGTCCTTATTTTTCTATAAAAACACATCACAATTGTTGTGATCGAACAGAAATTCTTCAAAAAAATAACTTAAAATTTATTAGATTTTTCACTTTATTTCAACTTTTAAATCAAAGTTTTAATTTTAAAGCATTTTTTTACAAACACTTTAAGACATTCATTATTTTTGGTCCACAAATTAAATCACAAAATTCTTGTTAAAAGTATGTAAGGATTCTTTGAAAAAATTTTTTTACATTTTTTTTCAAATTATTTGAAATAAAATTCGCTAAAATGAGTTTCACTTAAAAAAATCAAAACAAATTATTTAATTAAATTCACTAAAAATAGTTTCAACAGAAAATCAATTCTTTTCTTCAATTCTCTTATCAAGAGTTTGATAATTATTTTTTTATAATAAATATTTTCATTTCTTTTGGTCTAATATTTTAGGCATTTCTTTCAATTTGTGTTTTCTTAGAGAAAGAGAATAAAACAGAGAAAATGCCTTCAAATGAAGAATAAATTGAAAGAAAAGTAGCAAGGCACAAATAGGCACAAAATGACAGAAAACGGCACAAAAAAAATATGAAAAGAAGTCTTATTTGTCGCCTAAAATGTGTGAAAACATATCTGTGATAATAAAGTGTTGGGTCGCTGGAGTGCTATTAGGACTGAGCGTTGAACAGATACTTCATTTCCTACACAACTCTATCGTTAGCTATTTTTGTCGAACAATTCTCTTAAAAGTAATGTCTATTTGATCATCATTTCAAGTGAAACACCATTTTTTTCGACTCCTCTCCCAATGGATTTATTGCTGAAAATATGCTGTCCTTTAAGTCGGATTAGTAGGAGTTTGTAATACATCAACTGATGCGACGATACTGAAGATGTCAAACCTCTTCATTCAATCACTTTAAATGCGATTCAATTCAAATAAACAACAAATTGATTGCCTCTGCATTTATGTCTGAAATGACCGCTTACTTAACAAAAGTCACGTCAATTACTCGTTTCTACTGCCAATTATGCTGAGCGATAGCACTACATCTTTAAATAATAAATTAAAATACAATAAATTTGACACTTCTTTAGGAAGTCTTCTTATATTATAACTTAATATTATAGTTACACTTAAATATTAATATTTTAAAATAGATTTAAATTTTAATACATATGTAAATGTTTAACCCTGTTAACTGTGATTATGCACAATCAGATTAATTTTCAGAACAAAACCCAAGCATTGCTCACTTATCTTATCAGTAGTTATAAATGTTTTTACTTTAAAATTTTATTTCAACCTTTTCTTAACTTTATATTCAGATGAGATCTGTTTTTGATTAAATTCAAGTTTTATGAGGAATACGTGAATTTACTCACATGTTCTCATATTTGGGCATATTTGTGCATGCTCACATTTTTAATATCAAGGAACCAAATAAGAGATTATTATTTTAAATTCTTTAATCATCTTTTGAAGAGAAATTCTTATTTGAGTCAAAATAATACAAAACGTTCAAACATTTGAGTAAAACTATAGAGAATATACTTTTATATTTACTAAAACCATTTGTAGTCTCAACTGATTTTCGAATATTTTTCAAAACTTATTGTTTCAAAGAAATTGACAGAAAATACTATTATTTTGACGACTAGTTCTTTGAAAAGCCTCATTAAATGATCAAGCACACGCACACATACGCACATTTTTCAGAGGAAAACTCCCTTCAAACCATTGGTATAAATATTTTTGTTTTCCTTCGCTATAATAAGATTATTAATATAATGATTTTGTAAATAAATGATACATTAATTTACAAAAAAAGTGATTATTTAATTCACTTTAATTGGTTTAAATGATTGTTAGGAAGAAGTATTCCTTTAACTTAAAACTATTGAAAAACTATAAAAATATTTATTTAATAAACAATAAATGGATAAAGATTTCAATAAAAGTAAAGTTCACGATATTATCTAAAATCTTTGATTTTATCTAATGTCTATTTCTGTATTATTTCTGTATTAGTATTACCTTTGACTATAAACACAATTTTGAAGTGTCTTTCAGTTAATCAGTTCTTGAATTCAGAGATTATTATAAGTTGATATAAATTGTCGATTCCTTATTACTTAATAAATAATAAATACATATCTTGTGATCGAATAAAAATCTTTAATATCTTTACTTATATAACACATATTTCATTATAATTGTAGTGAACGACAGTTTAATTATAGCAAAACTATTTATGTCTTAATCAGTCTCATATTAAAGATATTTTACGGGAAATTTTGTCTTTTATTTCACTACTTTTTGCACAACTGTTGGCAAAAATGGATGTTTTGCTTAATATTAAAAATGAGGAGAAAAAGAAGATTACGGGTAATTTCTTATAATTTTTTAATTTAATATTTTTACCTAATTTTAATAGAATATATCCTAGTATATATTTAGTTATTATGCCATTTTTGTATAATAAATAAAATCTGTGCTTTAAATAGTTCTTGTTAAATTATCTTAATTATTAAGATTAATTAAGACCTTTAATGGTATAAATGGTAATTAAAATTATAAATACTAAATTTTAATGGCATATTAATCTTGCTAATAATGATCATGGTTATTTATAGGCTTTAATGATAGCATTCGGATGAATGCCAGTGAGTTCAGAGTTGCAAGAGTTCATAAAGTGTTCTATAGATTAATAAGAAATGTCATAATATTTTTGGTTGGTTTCGGTGCACCACTCGATCAGTGGCTCAAACATAACGATGTCTTTCGACTACTTTTGGATAAACACAAAAACCTTTGGTTTTATTATAGAATCTATTGTTGGCTTTTAGTCCACATATGTCTGGTTCTCAGCCTCTCATCTCTGATATATCTGTGCGTTTGGATTAATAAAGACGTATCGGAATTATGTCAACAAATAGTTCAACTCATATGGAGTTTGTCGGCAGTGGTGGCCCTCGACTCTAGTTATTATTACCGTAAATCCACATTACTTGAGGGCACCTGCAGAAAGACCACTGAAGTGCTCAAAGATTGCTCCAAATTGGACAACACACTAACCGATCAATATAAATTGTTCAAGATCAAAATTCCATTACATCTAAACTTCATAAAACATTTCTACAAAATATATTCGATTCCAAAATTACATCAAATGATTAAATTGTTTTTATTTCCAATAATTTTCAATTCCTACTTCTATTTGGAACTACTCATCAATTTTAATACTCTGAGTGTTGAAAAAGTGCTAAACCTATTCATGTTTATGAATATTTTCATAGTGACGGTCAATATTCTTGTATATCTAGCCTTTTGTCTCGTATTTAGTAATAAGTTTCGTCTTTTAAACAAATTCATTGAATCACTAATTGAGACGAAGAACACAACAATAGATCAGTTGTATGTCATCGCCAAGTGGTGAGTATACTCCTCGTCCTTTTTCTTTTATCTTTTTTTTTTTGATTAGAGACACAAGAATTAAGGCGATAAAAACACAAATACTTTAGATATTCAGACTAATTAATGAATTCTTACAAGATAATAATAGCTTATATCCATCACATTTTGAATTGTTCATGCTTAATTATTGAAATTATATTATGAAACATAAAAAGAGCAAGATAACTTATCGTTGTTTTACTAAATTAGATAATTTTAGTCATTTTTATTAATTTAAGTCTTTATAATTCAAGTATTTTCTATTATATTCTCACAATTTTTATCACATTTGACATCAAGTTATCTTTTAAATTAATTAAGCATGCTCAAATGCTCAAATGCTTAAATCTCTCTAATAATTACTTTAAAAGTGAACAGAATATGATTTTAATGAATATGTTTTGTCTTTTTAAGGTATAAACACAACTACTCGAAAGTGAATAAATTCGACAATACTTTCAATTTATTTATCGTAACTTTTTATCTGTCGATTGCTTTCAATATAATTGTGTCGATATTTGGGATTATATTACATACAAATATTGAAATCAGTTTTAAGAATCTATTGGTTTATAATATATTTTATTATACGTTCATCGCTTGCAATACACTATTGTTTGTCATATTTTCTTATATCGCATTCAAAGCGGCTTCAGATGTGAGCGTTATCTCGGATAAGACCAAGAGCTTAATCGAAAAGTATGTCACGTGTTCTAAGTTTGAGAACCGAAGAATAGATTTCAACGTTGAGTACCAACACTTCAATACCACTATATTTTCAAAGTCTGTAAAACTGACTCTCTTTGGCTTTGGATCCATCACTAGAGTGTCGTTGGGTTTGGGTCTCATCACAATTCTGCCCTACATTCCAGATATAATCGAGTTCAGTTTAGAGCATAAATTTCCTATCGATCAGAAAGATTTGAGCCAATACTGGAAAAAGTTTGTCAACGAAACCATTGAATCCCTTGAAGAGAATGATTGACACAATAGAAACACATTTGCACTGAAAGTCACGAAATTTTTACTGTAATTTTATTGTCATTTCTCTTTCTTTTCACACAAAATACACTAAAATTTGTAATATTATGACTCAAATCTCATATCAAATAAAAAAAGATTTATTAGGTTTTCATAAAAAAAAATTCCAATACTTTATACCAACAGAAAACTATCCGATCTATTTTCTGATAAATTCAAAGTGCGAGAGAGAGAGAGAGAGAGAGAGAGAGAGAGAGAGAGAGAGAGAGAAAGTTTAATTAGATGTGAAACATATTTGTAAGTAAATTATGGAAAGTTTCTAAACAAATATTGTTTGAGATTTTGGTTTAATATCTTTGAATTTTGGTTTAAATGATGATTCGGATGTATTTGTTTACTATATTTTGTGTTCAAAAATCGATGCAAATTATAAGTATTGAATGTAACACAAGTCGATTGTCTGCAATTGACGACAGCGCCAGTAATCTGTTTGTCATCGGTGACCGACGCAATCGATTTCTTGTTAATAATGAAGAGTACGAATACTTTTGTTCTGTGCAAAAGTCTTGGGTGAAAGACATTTTGGATTACATCAGAGAATGTTTGCCAAAGTTTTCTACACAAAAGTTAATTACTAGAAAATTAGGAAATCAAATGCGATTACAGGCAAACAAGTTATGCGATTCCAAACAATTAGATACAAACCAGTTGTATGTAAACACAAAATGTCTAAATAAAGTATTCCTAACTTTATTCTCAGCTCTGGTTTGTGGTTAATGCAATTGACACCAAAATCTTTACCAACAGGTTATCAATGAGTTACACATTTGTATGGAAGATATGATCGATTATATGTGTTTAGTGGAACACAAAGTGCAGGGAATACAGAAGTTGACACATCTCTGTTGGTATGACACTTATAGCTATATATTCATCTTTTTTTGGAAAATTTTATTATAGAAATACTGAGTCAACAATTTTTTGTTTATTGACTCCAATTTACGCCAATCGATGGCATAATTAATAGATAATTGTGTCTCAAGTGTTTATATAAAATTAAGTCAAATACTAATATCATATATTATGAAATTTTTATCAAAAAATAATATGAATTTCATTACACTTTTGTCTATTGTTTTCAGTTCATATCTAGAGATGAGAAACTGTAGCCGACATACACTGATATCCCGAATGAAGCACTCCTGCGGTAATACAACCCAATGGTTCGATCACTTGATGTCAGGCTATAGTCTAAGGTTTTTTAAACAGTTTTGCGTAACACAAATGGATTGCTCTCAAAATGTTTGCAACTCTTTAGAAAAATTTGATAAAAGCCTTTTTAAAAAATACGCTCAAAATAGAGACAAATCTATATTACCGGCGATAATGAAAATTATGTTAAACACAGAAATTGAATAAAATTTTGAAGAAATGAAAAGATTTGACAGAAAATAAAAAAAATTATAAAAATTCAAATCATTTGATAACTAATTAGTATTTAATTCAAGAATTCTTAGGATTTTAGTCAGAAAACAAACTAAACTTTTGAGACCTTAATAAATCTCTTTAAGAGAAACAACGATTTCATAGTGTCTATTAAATGGCCACTCATTTCAAGTATCCAATCGATTAAATAATTAAATTCTTATATTATATAAGTTATATTATATAAGACTTGGATTATAAAGAAAAAAACGCCTACATAGCCCTTTCAAATAGCATTTAAAGTATTGGATTCGGTTGAGCTGTTTTTAAATAATAAATTAATTACGACCGACAAGATATTGGTAGCCCTTATGTATAAGATATGAATTAAATAAAATTAGTTGAAACACAAATATTATTAATAGTAATTAATTATTTAAAAATTTTTGACTGACAAACAAACACATAAAATGAGTGCAAATAACG
Source organism: Galumna lanceata (assembly GCA_034695685.1). NCBI lineage: Eukaryota > Metazoa > Arthropoda > Arachnida > Sarcoptiformes > Galumnidae > Galumna > Galumna lanceata. The sequence goes on from JAQFZL010000347.1 coordinate 16,934, forward strand.
TATATTATATTAATACTTTTCATTAGAAATATATTGAATGTAATTGATTTTTAGTTTGACTATCATTTTGAATACATTTTGTTTACTCTGCTATTATTCTTATGAAGGTTAAGATGAAACAAAAAGTAATGACTATGTAGAACCAACTCATTATTGACTGATTTTCACACTAAAATTAGTTAATTAGTGTTAATATATTTTGAATAAATAATTATATTATATACAAATTTGGTGTCATTTGTCGAATAGGGTCCAAGA
>JAQFZL010000348.1:0-17182 GCA_034695685.1 Galumna lanceata
TCCTTTTCAATAGAAATTAGTTAAAAGAATCTAATCATTTGATTACTTCACATAATTTCCAATGAATTTAATTTTTTGTTTATGTTTTGAATCAAAAGTTTTCTCTGAATATTTTTCTACAAATATTATTGTTATAAACATTTTGTGCCCTTTATTTCATTAAAGTTTCTCTTAATTGTTATCTGTTTTACGTTTTTAAAAACTGATGAGAATAGGGGTCACAAAGTCAAGGATGAGAACAATATTATTCTGTTCTTTATTTTACAAATACTCTGATATATCTAAATATGAATCTCTTTTTGTTTCATTTGATACTTAAAATTCTTAAAATAATGAAAATATGTTTTTTCTTTAATTATAGTCAAATTATAGTATATTCTACTTTATGTCTGAATTTTATTTCTTTTTTGAATAATTCATTAAACAATTGTTTGAAAGTAAATCTCAATGAAATTCCAATTAAAGTTATTTTTCTGATTATAGTTTGATTTCAATATTGTTTATCAATTTTAAGGCAAATCATCAGTCGATTGACTCATCCTTTCTATGAATTATTTTAAATTAAACTCAAACTCTAAAATATTTGAAAGCCTTTTCGCAATTCAAGACATTAATGAAAATTACATTTAAAAATAAATTGAAAAATAATAAGAATATATTCCCTAAGAATTGTTGTCTTTTTGTTTTTACATTCATTTGGGTTTTCATGTCTTTTATTTATGGCTTAAATTAGGAGTAAAACTATTATAAAAACATTATATTTCTTATTTTACTACAGAATTATTTGGTTTATAATAAAAATATATGCAAATAATTAATCATTTATTAATTAATTTTTACTTTTAATTCTAATTCAAAGCCATTTCTATTTATAAATAAAAAACAAAACCTTTTTGTGTCAAAAGAATGTTTTCTACGATTATCACAAAAATGTGTTTAATAATAATCTTGGCTTCAATTTTAAACTAAACTTTCTTCTAATTTTAAATTGATTTTCATTCTTATTTTAAATTATTATTATTATTATAAAAAGAATTTTAATTAAAGTCATTATAAAAAGTAATCATTGAATTTGAAAAAATGAATGTCAAAAAATCTAATGGATTACAATTGAAATTTACTTTTTCTTTAATCCCTAACAGTTAAGCACTTAATCAATCTTATGATCAAAAGCTTTAATCAAAAGTTGTATTTATTTTTTTCAAATTATATGAACTTCTCTTTTGATAAATAAAAGTGAAGTCAATGTAAACCTAACATTATTTTGAACTCTTTTAATGAATGTGTTTTAATAATTATCTGTTGAGAAGGTCTCGAGTAAAAAGAAGGGCCGAAAAAATAGTCATGTATTTCGGCCATATCTGATTAAATTACTATTTCGATTAATTTTCAAGTTTATACTCAATTACAATTAAAACATCCATATTCATTATCTTGGGATCAGATATTGACCAGTTATCAATTGAGTCCATATTTTCGAGGTTTACTTTAAACATTAATTTATAACAATTAATACTTTATTTAATGATTAAATTAAAATCATTTTACTTTAAACAAACCATTTTATTATTTACATTATGTAATAATTCTCTCTCTCTCTCTCTCCCTCTCTCTCCCTCTCTCCCCCTCTCTCCCCCTCTCTCCCTCTCCTTCTCTCATCCTCCTCACAATTAAATCACTTCAATCATGACTAGAATGACTTGAATTAGCTTGTTTATAAACATAATTTTATCGATTTATTCTGAGAGGGATTTGAATTTCAAATTTAAGGAATAATTATAAAAAGATTAATAAATTTCAATTATAGTAATTATCCGATCGCTGAACACAATCTGTATTTCATTATAATCTCTGAGTTATTTAATATTCATTTTGTTGTCGGTTTTGATTCTCAACAAAAGTCGGCGAAATTTTTTTTTGTTTAAAAAAATTAATTCATTTAAACACAAAATAATGTTTTTGTTTGAAAAGTGAGAGAATGACCTTAAAATTATTCCTTATTTTATTATTTTGTTATTTTCTTTGCACTAATGAATCAAAATTCCATTTTTCATACGTTTCTCAATATTTATAGAATAAAATATAGTTTTAAACAGTTTTTAATTTTAATGGATTTTTATTCCATTAAAAGAAATTATATTTTTGTTGTCAGCCTTTTTAATATACAGTATAATCTAAGTAACAATAATTTATTCGTTTTAAATTTTAAAATCCATTTGATTCCAGGAAAGATTCACTAAATAAGTGAATAATTAGTCTATAAATGTTCAGAATATAAACCCTTTTTAATATTTCAAAAGGAGTGCCACAGAAATCCCTTTGAAGTTATAAAAATTTATTAATTTTAATGAATTATTAACTAAATTCTAATAATTAGAGAATTAGTCACATATCAGTAAATTATTAATTTCAGAATAATTTGCTTTAAAAATTTGTACAGTTAATTACCATGGATCATTTAAATTTTTGACAAATATGTAAATTTATATAATATTTATTGATTATTTTTGTTGAATAATTGGAAGTGACAGTCAAACCACGCATTACATTACATTTAGTAAAACATTACAACATTTTTGCCTTATATATATCGCAATAAGTATTCTATAGTTAAGCCGACAGCGATTTTTCAATTAAAATATATTTTTTACTAAAACTCTAAATTCTTTTCTTTGTTCAAAAGATTATCAATTATTATGAATCTGAGCCTAAATCGCAAATAATTTATTCTTTATTTCATAATTGATTTGAAAAGAGTTTGTAAATGATTTTGAGTTTGAGTTTAATTTTTTTTTCAATTCTTAACAATTTAACAAGATTAATTGAAAAAACTAAATATTTTCAAATTGTTTATTGAGTTCTATTAGAGGTAATAAAAATATTATTATTATTTTGAGCCTTTATTTTGATAAAATTGTTGTCAGCATTTGAGTGAATGTTAAAACCTTGCAATCCTTCTCAACAATGACTATAAAAATAGTTATGATGTTATCCAAACATTTAACTCAAACACATGTTTTTATTTCTTCCAAAGAATAATAGTTTTCTAATTATTGTAATTAGTTTTGCAATTCTGGAAACACTTTTTAAACAAATGAGAAAAATAAGTAATACTTTCTTCAGCTCTAATGACTTCACGACTATAAACAATAGTTATAAAAATAAATATCAGTAATTATTATTCAAATCTTCATAAATAAAGAGTAATAGAGAGTCGATCAGATTTTTCTTAAATTTCGAAAAACAGAATAATATTGAAAACAATTACTAAAGGATCAGATCTTAAGAAATAATTCAAGTGATCAAGCTATTATCTTGATTTAAGAGCAGAACAGCCCACTCTCTCTTTGATGACAGCCTTGACTGAAGTCCAGATATAACAATGTTTAGCAATATTTCAATTTTTCCAATAGTTTTGACATTTGAATGAACAAACATAAGCTCATCACTGAATTGTAGTGAAATGTAACATAACTCAAGATTTGAGAAATTCTTCACAATTGAGGTAAACTCGAGTGTAAAGAATTCATTGTTTTATTTTATTTGTCTATTCATCTCAAGTATTATCCAAAATGAGTATAAAATTACTAAAATGATGAATGAATATACAATAAAATGACTTTCTTTTTATTTTCTGTGAGATTTATAACTAAAAGAACAAAATTTGTAGTCAAAGACCTATTTATTAGAAACTATTTCATTATAATACCATTTAGTAGTAAAAGTTAATAAATGCCCTTAAATATCATTTTTCATATCACACTTAAGTCATCTAATATTAATTCATTTAAGAGATTAATTATTAATGACTTTCTATTAATCATTAAAAGATTTCCTCGTAATTAGTAATTACTTGAATTAATTATAAGAGCCTTATATCCCATCATTTAATATTAAATACAATGTAATTCTCTTTTCTTTTACTTTAATTTTTTCAAAAAAAAAATTTTGATTTCCATTTGAAAGTTGTTCTGATTTTTATCAGTTGTCATATTGTTTATTGAAATCATTGTTTTGTGAATTCCAGTAATATTTGGGATCACTTTCTTATAAATAAAATATGTGTTTGAGAACAACAATCAGATTAAACTAAAATTTCTTGAAATCATTCAAATATCTATTGTTTCCTCAATTTTGTATTTTCATTGACTTTGTTTGGAATGAAATTCAGTCCAAAACTCATCCTTATATTGAAATAAGTGAGAGTCTGGCAAACAATTGAGTTATTGTTTACTATTTTATTGAAAATGACCTTAACCATTTAACCACTTAACTACTTAACCAGTTGTCAGTTTAAATTGATTTTTAAGTTTTTAATTGACCTTCATTTGAATAAATAATTAAGAACAAGTATAGTTTGATCATTTTTATAAATAATTTGGATTTATAGCATAGATTGTGTGGTATATCCACCCATACTTTAGATTCTCAATCAGATAAGTCACAAACTCTCAAAAGTTTTGAATAACTGTCAGAAAATGCGGAGGAGTTTAGCGATTATAGCAATCTTTCCATAGATTTGTTATTGATTTTCAATTTTCAAAATCTAAGGATTTTTTAGTTACTAATTGTTATTCAAATCTATTCTGTTTTCCACTGAATTTGAAATAAAAGTTATTTATTGTTTTATTTGCTTTCTTTTGAAAAACAAGTTTTATATAAAGATTTGCAAAGGTTTGTGACTAAAATGTATATTCATTTTGTAAAAGTCTTTCAATCAAATACACAAACAATTGTTAATTTTCTAATAATAATTTAAAATCTGAATTAATTTCGAAAAACAAATATATTTTTTTGAAAGCAATTGAAGGCATTTTTGGATAACTTTTTTAAAAATCAAAATTCAAGGCAAATATTGCATTAAAAGTCCCTTATTTGGGACTTAAACTGATATGATATTAATGAAAACATTTAAATCAAAATACATTTCACATGAATTTGTCAATAAAATTATACTATATTTCTCTTTAAATGTTAAACCACTGTATGTTAACTAATTTAAAAATATTTTTACTTGGATATACGAAATACAACTATAAGTTTGTAAGAAGATGATGATCCATCAAGGTCTATATGTTTGACAAACATATGATAACATTAACTTTTTAAAAATTGTTTGTTATCTCGTCTGACTTTTTCATGTTTTTTAATATTATTTAAATTAATATTCAATTTAAACAATAAGATCTTTGTTTTGATTTAATAAAACAATGATTTGTAAATTATCCTATGAATTAGCCATTGAATAATCCATTTAAATTCAAGATAAATACAACTAAAAGTAAGAATATAATTAATTAACTAATTAGGTGTACGTCTGCTCTTCATAAGAGGCTTTTATATATCAAATTCTTTGTAATTCATTAGTTATTTAATATTTGCGAATAATAATAAAAAATAGAGACTTTGAATGATTATAAAATTGATGGACAGAACGCCTACTACTGTCTACACATTTTTTTTCTTTAGAATTTCCACATATTATTAGAGTCTTATTTAGTAAAAGTTAATATTCATTGGAATGTAAGTAAGTCTTACCACTAATATCAAAGAGAATTCATTTATCGTAAAATTATTACATAAAATTCGCATAAATTTTCATTTTATAGATATTTTATTTTGAATTTTAACGAATTGTTCGGAAATTTTCATAATTTCTCAATAAAAGTGAAAATCATTTAAATTGAATTTTTAAGAAATAAATTCTATAATTCATTTGATTTGATTGTCAGTCATTCCGTCTTTTCTTTAATAATATATCAATTTATTAAAGAGTTTTTTGTCGAAATATAATCACGAAATTATGATTTAAATTTTAAAATCCTTTAAAATTATTTGATTAATAAATGCCTTGAATTTAAAATTAACAATACATTCAATTCTTGGTTGGATAAGTCAATGACAAAAATAATGAATTAAACGAATATATAAATGAAATGTTGTCTGAAATCAATTTTGAGGAAATTTATTAAATGAATTATTGAATCATTGAAAGACTGGTTAGTAGTAAAAGGATAGGAAACGGAGAGAAAATTGATGTCGATTTGAGATGAGTTAAAAACATAGATATAATTGTTTTGAACCTTCGTTTCAATCAATGATTTAATGTCTGTTCAATAGATAATGCATTTGATAATCAAATTAATAATTTGAGAAAAAAAGAGTTCAGCAAATTATTATTTATTGGATTTTTGACAATAAATCGAGAATTAATTCAATAAATTTAAATAATTGTTTTCTGATTTCAATTCAGTTTTTGTTTATTAAAACAATACTCTTTCGGTTTAGTTAATGAAATGCTCTCCAAAAAAGTCATTAAAAATTGATTTCGAAAACAAAAGTTAATGAAAAACAAGAAAAACTCATAAATAATTCAATGACTAAATGGCAATAGAATTGAAATAATGATATAATTGTTATTAGAGTTGATATCATAGACATAGACTGGAGTTTTATTTCGAAAGAAACGATAATTATTTAGAAAAATTCTCTTTGAATATATTATTAACACTTTATTCTTAGAGTCAGTTTTGGTGATTATTTACAGCCTTGACTTCGGCCGACCCTCTATTCTCATCGATAAACTCTTCTTCAGATAAAAGTTTTTTATTGTTATAAGTGGGAGAACCCAATCATTTTGGTTTTTCTCAGAAAGAAAAGAAAAGTGAAATAAATTAGCAGAAGAGCTGCTGAAGGACCCCAAGAGTATATCACAAATAGAATGATGTAATCCTCAGGACGTATGGATGGCTTTTCCCAAACCATGGCTAAGACCTGCCCTCTCGTATGAAACCACTCTTATGATAGCTATTCCTTTCAAATGATAATTGGAGTGAAGACAAGATGTAATTCATAGCTTCTTCTATACTATCAAATTAATTAAGAAAAGTTATTCCTATGTCTAAAGAATCTTCTGTTTTGTTTATCTTTCTGTCGATTACCACTCCTTCTAAGAATAAAGAGGACTTCCTTTTTAATAAAAATATAAAAGAGTCGGTCTTTTCATTTTTGGCATTGATTTCAAAGTTTTCCTTCAATTAAATTAATGGTTAAATTGGTTTCTAAAAAGTGAAACCAATTTTTATTTTTCTCTTTTGTTATTATTATTTTTAAATAGTTATCTTAATTATGATTTAATTTGTTTTAAAAATAAAACAAATCTAATAATTATTATAAAATTATCGAAATAATCACAAAATTACAACAAAAGGGTTTTATTTTTAGTTCAATTAAAAAATGCTTTTAAAATATTTGGTTTTGGGATTATTTTTGTTGAGTGCCGTCAACTCTCAAAATTTCAGAGTAAGTAATGGTTTGATTCAAGTATTTCATTATAAGTCTAATCACTTTTACTTTTGTTGTGCTTTTTACGGAAGTACTCAATAATTCGTGAGAATATCTTTTATCTTATATTTTATTCCTTTTTAAAGCGAAAAATTTATATTTTATTTTGAATATAAGTTCGCGTTTTTTTCAAATTATTTAATTGATTTTCAGCTGATTCTCGGCTAAAGAATATTAATTTACTATAAGTTCGCAAATAATTAATTTTATTTCATATTATAATATTATTTGCTATTAAGTGTTCCGCACAAAAATCATTTCTACTCATAAGTAGTGACCTTATTATCAACTTTTTATGATTCTTCTACGAGAAATCCTTTTACTTTATTTTTAAATATTTAATACTTTGACTTAAAGTCGGGTTTAATTCGTGGAAAAATAGTGAGAACTTCACTCGAGTTTAGAGAAAGCTATGAAAATATAGGTTTTTAGATCTCTATCTGTAATTTATTAAAACTTAATACTCAATGTTTGCGTTTATTTGTTTAATAAAAACACTTATCACGACTTCAATGTTAATTCAATGATAGAAATTTTCGATCAATAGTTAGAAAAATACTAAAAGAAATTTTCACTAAAACTCAAGAATACTAACAAATCATTGAAATAATGAATTTTTCAAATTTAGTGATCAAATCAAAACTTAAATATTACTTTCTTTGGACTTCCATTAGTTGTTAGCATTCATGTATTGATCGATCATTTTTAGTCATTTAAGAGAAATGTTCAAAACTTTTCTTTAAGTGTTTACTAATTGTCTGATAAAAGTATTATAAATTTTATCCCATTTGTAGGCAATTATTTCAGCAAAAATTGAATAATTGATTCAAAGCTTGAAATAAATATTTCTTTAAAAATATATTCTATTTTTAGATATCTTTTGAATCATTTATAGATTTTTAAATTAAATTTTTTAATCAATTCTTTCAGTTAATTAACATTTCTTTAAAAAAGAGTCAATTCTTAACCAATAATAGGAGAATAAGAAAGTTTTTAATCAAAATTTAGGTCCGCCGTCAGGGCGTCAAAGGGTATGGCCCTCGACCTCAAACTGGTTATAGACCTCAATCACAAGTGGGAGCTCCACAAAGAACTCGCCCGCGCCCACCATTCCGACCCCAACCACAAGAAGAAGAGGGTCAGGTAAACAGTGCTGAAGGAGAAGCAAATCCAGAACCTCCGGTTTATGGAGGAGTTATGGGAACTCCAGGAGTAGACTTTCCCGCTTATGGACAAATACCGAAGACAAGTTTTACGTGTAGTGGTGTTCCGTATGAGCCCGGAATGTATGCCGATATGGAGACTCAATGTCAGGTCTATCACGTCTGCTTTCAGGGCAGAAAAGAGAGCTTCTTGTGTGGTGTCGGCACAGTCTTCAATCAGGCAATTCTTGCCTGTGATTACTGGCATTCAGTAGAGTGTGACAGAACTCCTAACTTCTATTCAGTAAACGAAGAATTGGGTAAATATTTCTTATAAATGTAAACAATTTGTTTATTATTTTTTATTAGGAAAAGCTGGACCAGAACCAGGTCTCGGGGGAGCACCAGCTCCAAAGCCTCAGTATAGACCGGCCCCCCAACAGCGTCCTCAGCCTCAACGCCCATATCAACCCTCCTCTAAAGTTCGGCCAAATATTCCTCAAAGACCACAACCATCTTATAGACCACAACCGGTTATTCCACAACGACCACAACAGCCATATCCCCAACAGCCTCAGCCCTTTCCACCACAACCCTCTCCTCAAACATACCCACAACCACAACCTCAACGTCCATATCAGCCCCAATCAGTCAAAAGTCCACAAACAGTTCCCCGACCGATAGCTCCTCGACCACAACCTGTGCCCCGACCAGTGGCTCCACGACCACAGCCTCAGTCACAACAACCATATGCACCACAACCTCAGCCACAACAACCATATGCACCACAACCACAAATTGGTAAGACTTCTCCTTTCCGTCCCAGACCTCCATCACTTCCTTCACCACCTATTGTCCAGAGAAGAGAGGAAGAGCCCATCGATTATTACGGACAGAGACAGCAGTCATTTGATTACTGATGAAGAGCTGACTATCAGTTAATTTAATAAATAATTGCAATAATTTTATGTCAAAATTGATTTCAGAACATATTTTAGTTTTAGTTTTCATTCAACAGAAGAGATAATCATTAAAACTTCTGTAAAATTGTGGCCAATATTGAGGTCAACGAAAATACTTCTTTTGAATAATAAAATCAATTTTACGACAATTATTATCAGAGAATTGATTTTTATTTAATTTCACAAAAATTCAATTAATTTTAATTTAAAATGCCTTCAATTAACTAAAATTAATCGGGAATTCGGTTCACATTTTAAATAACTTAAATAAATAATAAATTTCTAATTATTTTTCTCAATTCCTCTAAACTCTGATATCAATTAAAATGATTAAACAAAAGCTAACACTTCTAACATTTAATATAAATCTAAACAATTTTAGGCAAAACTCGTCCTCGACCTCAGACTAAGGGAAGCGATGCTGAACTAATTCCTGGCGCTCCTCAAAGACAAAAACCTTCACAAAAAGTTCCGATAAGTAAAACTAGTCCTAAGAATAATGTGATCGGACAGACACGTCATAGACCTCCAACTCAACAAAAACCAATACCACAAGAAGAAGAGCAACCGGAAGAGCCTCAAGAAGTTCAGCCCGAAGAACAGCCGGAAGAACAACCAGAAGAACAACCGAAAGAACAACCGGAAGAACAACCGGAAGAACAACCGGAAGAACAACCGAAAGAACAACCGGAAGAACAACCGGAAGAACAACCGGAAGAACAGCCTGAGGAACAGCCTGAGGAACAGCCTGAGGAACAGCCTGAAGAGGAGACAGAACAAAAACCAAAGCCATCTCCACGACCAAAACCGCCGAGAGTCCAACAACAAGAGTCTATACCCGAAGAAGTTTCTCAGGAAAACCAAGAAGAAGAACCTGAAGTCCCCGAAGAACCTGAAGTCCCCGAAGAACCTGAAGTCCCCGAAGAACCTGAAGAGGTTCCTGAAAAGCCTCAACAAAATGTAAGACCACAACAACGACCCAAACCTAAACCACAGCGAAAACCGACACCAACTCAGGAACCACAGAATGAAGAACCAGAAGAACAACCAGAAGAGCCTCAGGAAGAACAGCCTCAAGAAGAAGAAGAAGAAGAGAAGGAGAGACCTGCCCCACAACAAAGGCCCAAAAAGCCATCACAACCTCAACCACAAGAATCAGAACCTGAGGAACCAGAAGAGGTACCTCAGGAAGAATCACAAGACGAAGAACCAGAAGCACCAAAAACCCGACCAAAGCCTAAACCATTGCAACGACAAAAACCTAAGAGTCGGGAGAGACCACAACCTGTTCCCGACCAACAGACACAACAACAATATGAAGAACCTATTGAACAGCTAAGAGATAACGAACCCTACAATAAATAAAATTCCATAGAATTAGTAATTTAGTGCTCAAAAGTCTTTAACCAGAATTAGGAAAATTCCCACTAAAGAAATAAACAATTAAATCCTATAATAAAACCAAACTTTAGTATAATTTTTATGTTTTCAGAAAATACAAAATTATTAAAAGTATTGAAAGCATTAATGACACCAAAGTTTACACCAATTTGTATAAAGTATTGTATGTATTTTCCATTCCTTTTGATAATAATTATACAATTTGTGTATATTTCGTGTAATAAATTCTTTTAAATATAAGACATTTCTTTTTCATAAAAATATTGTTAAATATAAGAGACTCATAAATTTAAGTTCAAATATTGAACTTGCTCAAATACAATGGACCTATTGAACATTGTAGTATTTTGTGGATATATTGTCATAGTAATCATGCTCAATTTTGAGTTCACTTTAATACAAATGATGCAAAATAAAGTTGATTAACAGCCTTTGAGCAAGGTACTAATAGTTGAATGACTTATTTATTTTGAAACTGATATATCATATAAGGGTTCATAACTTATAATCCACTCTTTGTTTGAAATATTGATATATTTGTGAATTTAATGAAATAATAATACATTTTATGGCAAAACTTAAGTCTTTAAAATATTATAACAAAAACTAAGTGTTTCGTTAGAAACGTTGAAGAGTGGCGTCCTGTGGGGGCAAAACACCGATTCTTTCATTAAGAAAGTAGAAGTCACCAGATGTGGAACAGTCAACGTTATACCACCAGTCACATGTCTGCACTTTCTGGTGATATAATGTTCCGTTTGGACACCAGAAACTCCATTTTTGTCCGTCCGGTTGACAGACATGGAATATCTGTAAGCAATTATTCATTTATTATTATAATCTTTGAAATAATTTTTAATAAATAACTGAGTTATTCATTGCAAGCAAAGGGTTTGCTAATTGCAGAACGACATAAACTAAAAAATGCATCCATATCTTGCTTAAAGTTAGTTAAATTAACCATGGATAATTTCAATGCCAATTAAGTAGTCAAATTAGAAGTAACTTAAGATAATTTGATTAATAAATCTAAAAAATAAAAATTTTCACCAAACAATATCCAAGATTATTGTTTTCGGAAATTATATGAGTTTACTTCAAATTTTAATTTTATTCACTTTTCGTATAATTTAATAAATATTTATGATTTTAGCTCTAATTTGAAATAAAAAATTGAAAGTTTACCTCATTTTTATGAAACATTAAAATGAAAACCATTTAATGATTTCAATGAACTTCTAATCTCTCTCTTATGTGAAATAATAATAATTTGTTTTAAAAAATGAAAGTCTTTTCGGTTAATTGAATAAAAGCACTTCACTTGAAAATATGAAAATATTTATAATTGAATTAAAAAAGATATTTAGTGAAGAGTTATATAAATGATTATGAGTTTCACAATTGAAATATTATTTTCAATAACTGTTTACTAATTATATCTGAATTGAATTTCTGCCGAATTTGTGATATAATATTCATTGTATTCTTCAATAGAAGAATAAAAAATGAGATAAAAGTTTTTTGTTTCTATTGTCTGAACTAATAGTGAAAACATTTTCGATGTCAATGAATGGTAATAATGAAGAGAATTAAATCACTTGTGTTTGACATAAGTATTCAGTCAAATGTTTTTTTTTTCAAAATAACTGATAATAATTTGATTGAAACAAAAATATTCTGTCAATCATTAGAAGTAATGATTGCATAAATAATTTTAGTTTTAAATTATTCAGAGTAAGTGACAGAAAAATTTTTTTTGAGTTTCACAACTTATTAACACTTTTAACACAATAAGAGATTTTTTGAAATTAATTTTTTTGTGAATAAATAATCGATAATTAATTTAATTCACTAAAGACTCAATCAATTACTCATTCATTCAATTTTGAAAAGTTATTGAAATTTAAGTTTTTAAAGCTATGATTAATTTGAATGCCATACCTGACAGCCAGCACTGATATCAGCATAATAGCCATAATTACGGTTTAAACATTGGAATCCTGTGTCCGGTATATCGAGAAAACCTCCGTTTGAATCATATTCCGAATCAATTGACTGTTGAGTGGTTTTGGTAGAGGTAGTGCCAAACGATGGCTTCGCACCAGAATAGCCTCCTTTTGTTGTTTGACTGCTTTTCTTCTGAAATGTTTTACTTCCATACGATGGTTGAGAACCTGAACCATAATTAGATTTGTGTCCACTCCTGACCGTTACGGCCGGAGAAACAAACTTCGGTCCACTGTTTTGAAAACCAAAATCTGAATCACTTCTCTGTTGGGGTGGAATCACACGAATTGGATTTCTATCATCACTTGTATAAGAGGAACCACCGCTGCCACCACTGCCACCACTACCACCTCCACCACCACTACCACCATATGAGCCACCAGATGATCCACCAGAGAGTGAAGAGCCAAATATGCTGTCATAAGAATCACCAAATGCTTCCTCATAAGAACGTCCCTGAAGTATGTCTCGGAAAGAACTTCCATCACTATATGCAGACCAGGAATTAGAGGACGACCAAACCGTTGAGTTCATCGCAAACACTGTAATCCAGTTAATATTTTAAGAGCATTTGAAAACTTAATGACAAAGAGTTTTATTATAAAACTATGGATTTATTATTAAAAACTTTAAATTCAAACTAAAATCCAAATATATTTTAAATTTTTTATCAAAATTTTAATCTATAATTCAAAACTTGAGGCACAGAATAAGTAAACTTACGAATTGCTGATATAACCATCAATTTTTGGGATTTCATAGTTATAGTTAAATAGAATTTGATTTAATAATTGATAAATATTTGGCGATTCGTTTAAATTAATAAAATATTTATAACTAGACTTAAATATCTCATTGACTCTCAATTTACGGTTAGTTTACTTGAGATTCACTTTTGAAATACTTTTCAAAACTTAACTAAAACAGTATTGAAGTCTCAAATCTATTGCCTAACAATTATATTCTCATCGAAAACACTCTTTTATTTAAACTGCTTTTTGAATCAAAGAATCAAAAGGGGAGGGAAGAAGTCATTTAAAAAAAAGAAGAGTCGTTTTTCAAAAGATTAAAAGTGTAATAAAGGTATGACTTCATGAATACTGTATAATATTCAGAGGATGTGTAATACTGTAACACATTTCTCATATACCTCATAATGTCAGTCATAAAATTCTCCTGAATATGATTCGAGAGTAACTTTTCATGAGAGCAACTTTTTTAATAGGAGGCCATCTCTTCCTTAACTTTCTCTGCAGGAATTCCTACTCTTAATATCATTTTGTGAAGGTGTGAGAGCTCTTAATAACAATAAAAAAAACTCGGCTATTGTTTCTCTCCCTTTCTCTCTTTCTCTCTCCCTTTCTCTCTCTCTCTGTCTCTCAATTATTGCATATATTTTACTAAACATTTCATTAAAGAGTTAAGAGTTTCTCTCAATTAATAATAAAATAAAAGTATTTTCGATGAGTTTCAAAGTCATGAGTTTTTTAAATATTTATCTTCAAAAGTATTATTTGGGAACAGTTTTGACATTAATTTATTGCCAAATCTTTTTTGTTTTAAATTTCGTTTCATTTGAGTGCAAATAACTTTTAATTGAAATTTTGTTTTTTTTAATCGTTTATAAAAATGTGAACTATTATCACGAAATTGGACTTTCAAGTAGCGCACTGCCTACTTATATCATCAAACAATTTGGTCAATTCTATTTGTAAATGACCAATTTACTTTTAATGATTATTAATAAATGATCAAAAGTCGGTTTTATTTTAAAATGAGCTTAAAATAGTTTGAAGTCATTCATAATTAAGAATCAAATAATTGATTGATTAATGACTTTATTTTCAATTGATTTCAATTTTTTTGAAGAATTCCTTTTACTTTTGAAAAGCACTCAAATAACTATATTTTGAAAATATTTCATTTTTTTCAGTAATGAGAAAATAATTCTCAATTCGTGAAACTTAGCCTAAAACTAGTTTTGATTTTTAAATAATGTAGTTATGCTTTCCTACGATTCCTATCAGTCTTTTGCACTTTTCCACAAAAGAGCGAAAAGTAATTGTCTTAAAAGTTTTAAACTTTAGACCAAAAGTTTTTAAAGGTTTTCACAAAAGAAAATAAAATGTAATTTGTTTGGAATCTAACGCTGAAAAAAAAACAATTGATTTGTGATGGATATGATTAACAATTGATAGGATTAAACAATTTGATTAACACATTCGTTAATTGTTATCCCTTTCATATTATCTGATGATATGTATAGAGAATAAATGTTGAGATAAGGGTCCGAACAGAGCTCGTTATCTCATCTCATTTGGTTGAGAGGTTTGGGCGGAAAGCTATTGATTTCGTGCACAACTTCTGCCCACAAACTGAACGAAAAGATCAGAAGAATATTTTGCGAAAAATTAAAAACAATAAAACACTCGAAACAACAAAAAGTGTTTTCTTATGATTTGAAGAGTGATTTGTGTGCCGTTCATAAAATCAAAACAAAATTTAAAATAAAAAATTGAAATTCATTGCAAACACTGAATTGCATGAAGTGTTTGGGCGGAAAAGTGTATGAAAACATTAAGAGTAAGGAAACAGTTAAATGAGATGTGCGTTCCGGGAAAGGTATCCTTTCTATAATTGCTTTGAATTATTAGCATTTGTTATTATTTGAACTGAAGGGCCTTTCGTTAACAAAAGTATAGTATTATAATAACAGTAATTCTGTAAACGAGAAGAAATAATTGCAAATCTCTGTAAAAGAATTAATCCTTCATTTTATGGACAATTGATTTGATTTTTTTTTTCAAATTCTTATTCGTTTAAAACTTATTTTCAATTGAATTTAATATAAATAAAGAGTTAAATCAGTTTTAGATTCCCGGAGAGAATCTAAACTTAGATATATTTTGTTACAAACTTTTTGTAATACAAAGGTTTGCATAAAAATTGTTTTTATGTTAATTTTTTTTTTGAATTTAAATTAAATACTTTTGAGTTCTTAATTCCGTTTTTATTTTTTTACTGAATTTTTTTGACAGTCGTCTCAAATCGCAAACAATTAAGAAAAGTGTCTGATTCTGCTTCTGATAAGTTATTCTGTACTCTAACTAATCATAAATTTTTGATTTGATTATTTCCGCTCTTTTAGTATTTGAAGTGATGTTTCACTCATTTCATTGTCTATTCATTCAAAACAATAAGTTTGTCGTTTAAGACATATAAAGATCACAATCGGAATAAGTTGTGAAGTAAACACAAAATTTATGACTTAATTTGACGTTTTATTTCTCTTTAATATTCAAACAATCATTAAATGTTAGTCTAATAGATATCATAATAAAAGGCCTTAAAAGTGTGTTTGAGTTAACTCTATGAAAGTTATTCGTATATTCAAGTGTTGCGGAAATTCAATTCAATTCTGTATTTATGAGGTTTTGAACAAAAAAAAATAAAAAGTGGTTTCCATTTAGAAGATTACTATCTTTTATATATCTTTGAGTAAAGGGCTAAAAATAAAACGTTTGTAACTTATGCTTAAAATTAAGTTAAGGTATTATTTAATTATTTGAATAACAATAATAACAGTGAATATGATTGACATCTCTTTTTATTCTTTTTATTTTATTCTCAGAATTTCCAGAAAAAATTGTTTTTTTTTGTATTCAAAGTTCAAAAATAAGTTTTCAATTTTGAAATCTATTGAAAGCGGAACTAAAAATGAATTGATATGAAAATCAAATTCTATTTCATATAATATTTATCTTCTTCTAAATAGAAGATTTAAACTTCTATTTCTTATAATTTATTTCTAAATTAATTATATCTTAACACAATTTTTATTAATTCTTGAGATATATTTATTTTATGATTAATAGCGAGTTCTTGATTTTTTAACTAGCTTGTTTAAAGAAACATGCTTATTTTGAACTCATTTTATTCATTATTTTATTCATTGAATAAAATGAAATTAAGCAGAATATTTGTAAAATTTTTGATAGTATTTCCTGTTTTTTGTCAAAAAAAAGCTTAATATACAAATTGAAATCAAAGAATTTCATAATAGAAAAGAAATAAATCTAAGAATTTCACTCAAAATTATATTTTATTAAATTGACCTAAATTTTATTAATTATTTGGAAAATAAAATATAATTAAAATCCTTTTAAATATATTATAAACTCAATTATCTTTTAAATAATTCACTATATTTACAAAATAATAGTAATTGTTTTTAAAGATCCAGCCTTACATTTCTCCATATAAATAAAAAAAATTATAATTAAGTTAATGAATAAATAAAATAAATAGGCGTTAATAATAAAGAAA
>JAQFZL010000349.1:0-17181 GCA_034695685.1 Galumna lanceata
TCATTGTTTTTGGAAACAATACATATATATACCTGAGGGACAGGTATTCTGATTTATCCTCATCATATACCCTGTCATAAATCAAAAATATTTTGTCAATCTTTGGCATTTCATTTTCCTCTTTGTAATTGACGTCCAAAAGAGCGGCAGTTATTGAGATGTCCTGAAAGAAACAAAAAGAAAAATCATTAAATTTTATTAAAAACTTATCGAACAGACCTTTGCTAAGAACACAATTTCCATATTATTTGGATTTGTACTGATTTTCCCCAATTTAGTTGCAGTGAAGGCATATTTGTATTGTTCCTCATATGTACTCGTATTAAATATGTGTTTTTCCATTTCTTTCCAAACTGTGGCCTCAAAATAGTTATAAAGGGTTTTATTTGTTGGGTCGGGTCTGTCGTGATATCTGAGCCGAATAATTGCGCTAAAAAGGTTGGGATCGTCTTTACTTATTTTGGCGAAACCCACCAAAAATATGTAATCACCGATTTTGAAGGCATTTACAACTGAGAAAGTGCTTAACCCATTTGGACACAAATTATTTTGATTTATGAAACCCCTTTTGCCAACACTTGATTGACTACTCATTTCAACAAAAACTAAGGCTAAGAAAAGTAGTTTTGTTAACATTTTTGCAAATTTTTGACGATTTAAATGAATTCTAAGAAAATAGGCTTTAATTCATATATAAATCAAATAACTTTTTGTGGAAAAATTCAAATTATTTAAACTAATCGCGAGTTTTTATACAATTATTAAATATATTGAAAATCATTTAAAGCTTTTCATTCACTAAATTATTTGAACAAACATTTGGCAAAATTTTGAATTACAGTAAAAGTAAGTAATTATAACGAATAAATTGACAAACTGGTCATATCGTGAGTATAATACAGGACAAGAAATAAGAGGTATTAAACACATAATAAGTATTGTTTTAATAAAAGCCTAAAAAATATAAAATCTTTTTTAAAATAAAAGGATTCCGTTTACTATCACTTTCTGTACATCTTTTACTAATTCATACTTTGAATAACATTCAGATAATAATTTCTAAATTAATAATTATTTTAATAATTAGTATAATTTTTTATTTATTTTAAATAAAACAAAATTAATGTTTATTTGAATGAAAACAAAAAAAAATTTGAAATGAAATGAAAAATAAAGTTTAAAAATACAAAAAAACAAAATATGAAATAAACAATAATTCAAAGTTTTGAATATCAGTCTTGGGTTGACGTCTTCCGTTGAGTAATGACTAAATAGAGTCCGACTCCCAAAACACAAAGTATTGCGATTATTGTTAAGAGAATTGCAATTTTTATCTGAAATTAAGAAATAATTTTCAAAATCACATAAATTAAGAAAAAATGATACCCAAATGGTTGAGGAGCCGCCAGAGTCGTCTCTTACTTCTAAAGGCTCAGCTGAGTAATCCTTGTTACAAGGGATGGGCGCTTTGGTCATGGAGGCAGAGAGTTTTGAGCATACAATCAGATAAACACTTGGAAGTTCTGTCTTAAATTGGTGGGTATTCTTTTCTGGTTGTTGTATAGCGGTAATACTATAAGTGTCGCCAAAAAATGTGATTTTCTTTACTGTGTGAAGCCTAGATAAGAATTGAATGTAATAAATCGTCTGAACAGACACTCCATTAATTAATTCTGTGTTCTTTGAAAGTAAGGCCAAAGATGTCCGCTGAGTCCCATCAACTTTATGGCATCCATGAACATGGTCAAAATCCCAAATGAGTCGATATACGTTTCTGTGGTTATATCTATAGGCCACACGTTTAGCCCTCAAGTGATTTACTGAAACAAATTCTTCTATAAAACAGAAATATTTATAAAAGTATTTATAATTGTTTTGAGTATTTGAGTACATACTGGGAGACCAAACATTCACATAAACGATGGCAAAGTGTTGAGGATCACCATTGATATCAGTTTTATCGAAGAACAGAATATTTGTAATATCACGGTTTCGGAAGAGTAGGAAAAGGTACCGGAGTGACAGATATTCCGATTTGTCTATGTCATTTAGGTAGTCATAGATAATATACGTTAAGCCAAGCGTAGGCACTCTCTCATTGCCTTTGACTTCGTATCTGAGTATAACCGCTTCAACTTTGTAATGCATTTCCTCCTAAAAAAAAAGTTCAAATATTAGTATATTTCATGAAAAGCCTTTGGACAGACCGTTGTTGACAACATTCTTGTTGCTAAGAAGAGCCCTTCAGTATTCTCTGGATTCTCAGCAGTTGGAAGCAAATTGTTTACAGTGAAACAAAATAGGAAAGGTGGGTTTAGTGTGATCACTTCTTCCGATTTATAGCTAACCTTAGCATCAAAATAATTATAATAAACACCTGATGGTAGCGGTCCCTCATGATATTTGATCTGAGCAATTGTCTTAGGCACTTGCCCTGAATCCCATAATTTGACGCCTCCGAAAACAAATAAGTAATTACCGACTTTGAACGACAAACTAACAAAAAGTATTTCAATATTTGTCTTATCTCCAGAACACATTTCTTCTTGAGTTATGAATCTATTCGTATCTAACGTACGAACATTTACTGAATGATTACTCATTTCAATGGATTTCACAAAAACTAAAGCTAAGAAAAGTAGTTTTGTTAACATTTCGGCAGACATTTAACGATTCAAATGAATAATAGAATAAAAGGCTTTAATTGTGATTATAAGTCGAAAACATTTTATAAGTGAATTCAAATTATTTAAAACTAATCGCGAGATTCCAAACAATTCATATCAAAAGATTATTATAACTTATAATGAGATTCAGGCAAAAGTAAGTCTTTTATTTAGCAATTAATATGAAATGCAAGACAACATTCAAACATTAATTGTAATACAAATGTCGTTATAATTTTCATTAGAATTACAAATAATGTATTTAAAAATACTCTTATATTTGAATTTTTTCAAATTAGATGTTTAACTGTCTTTCTCTCCCTCTGCTATTTCCAAGACTTTAGCGATAGACAGTTCTCTGACTTCCTGTGCTGTAAGCGATGCTCCAAATTCTCTTTCAATAGACAATTGTATTTCTACGGCCATCAAAGAATCCATTCCCAGTTTCAAGAATTTAGTGCTCGGATCTAATTTCTTGATGTCATCCATACCAAGAATGTGAGCCAACTTTTTGAGGAAATTGTCTTTACCGCCGCCCGACTCATGTTTGGGCTCACTTTTGACAAAACTGAAACAAATGGGTTTTCCCGTTTGCATCAAAACATCCATTGTTTGTAAACACGAAGGAATTCGTTGAGCAACGGTTCCGATAATTATTGCGTCATCACTTCCAGTGCTCTTCACGACTACCCCTACATCTCCGATAACTCCCCATTCAATGGACAGAGCGTTATAACCGTCTCTTTTTCTTAATTCGCAAACTCTATATGAAAACACAATTTAGTAAAAGATATATAAATTGAGTGAAGACCTGTCCATAATTGAGTTACTGTAACCATAGTTTGTTTGGCCTATATTTCCACGAGCGGCCACTCCGGATGAAAAGCCAACGAAATGGTCTAAATCTGGACAATATTTACGACAAACGATATCCAAAATAATGAAAGAATCAGACTTTGAATAACAAATTGTTTTAAACGTATCCACTGTTTGGTTCTCGAATATGGCGTCCGCTAAAACCAGTGCCAAATGGAATACACCTCCGATTGGACCAGACTTTGAAGCGATACTCAATAGTGTCAGCGCCTCTTTGGGTGAACTCAAATCCAAGTCCGAAACTATACGTATATCAGCGCCCAAATCAGTGAAACGCTTGACTTTAGACTTTTGGTAGCCTTCCTTCGGTCCGGTTCTCGAAGTAATTAAGAACTTTCGGGCGTCTCTTTCTATCATCCAATCGATTAACTCTAATCCAAAGCCACCCAAACCTCCAGAAATTATATACACTTTATTTGGATGGAAAACAGTTCGAGGAATGGCTTCCATTTGATAGCCTTTTAATGAAATCTTCTGTTCGTTTGACTCTTCGTTTCTTATTTTGATCACAACTTTTCCCATATGTTTTCCCGAAGACATGAAACGGAAGGCCTCTTCGCTCTCATCATAATTGAAAACACTTCTATTCAAGGGTTTAACGATTCCTCTTTTGATGCCATCTTTAATCAGTTCCCAAATTCTTTTCCTGTCTTTTATTATCATTTGTGGTGTATTTTCATCGGTTATAAACAATGCGTCCAAAAGTATTCCATGAAATGACTTGTTTTTGATTATTTCCGACATATCTTTTAGTTGTGATAAAAGTATAGTAAGAAAGACATTAAAAAACATTTTAGTATTAATTCGAACCTAATTTTGTATTCACAGACATATCGTATTTTCCGATCTCCAGAAACCTTCCGTTATCTGACAAACACTCCAAACTGGCCTTTAGTTTATCGTCAGACAGAGAGTTGAGCACCAGATCAACACCCGTTCCGTTTGTGGTTTGCATTATATGTGTTTTAAAACTTAAATCACGAGAAGAAGAAAAGTGACGATCAGTCAGTTTTGGGAACAATTTTTTCAAGAATTGTCTCTTTTCTTGAGAACCAACGGTTACGAACACTTCACAGTCCATATCCAGACATATATTGATAGCCGCCTGACCCACACCTCCAGAACCTGAATGGATGAGTACTTTTTCCCCTCTCTTTAAGTTTCCTCTAATTATAAGTGAATAATAAGCGGTTGAGTAAACACAGGGAACAGTCGACGCCTCTTCCATTGTCCAGTTCTCTGGAATTGGCCACAAGAACTCTGGATCGTCGACAACGCAAGTAGTGGCCAATGCTTTGGACGGAACCATTCCCATCACTCGATTGCCATTTTCATCCCTTCCGGAGAATTCTAAACCAAGAATACAGTCATGAAGAGCCATATCTCCCGGGAGAGCATCGGCTGGAAGTCGGCCTAAATTCGTATAAAATATTTATATAATTGTATTTTACTGTTAATTCTATTCATTAACTGACCCGAAGCTAACATAATATCTCTGAAATTGAGGGCCGAATAGTATATATAAATCAACGATTGATTGTCTTTCCTCCCAATCGGCCAATACTTGTGCTGACATTCAAACCATTTAAGACTCGAAAGGTCTCCTCTATTGCTTGTATTGAGGAAACAGTGCTCTGACATTACAGTGTTGTTACTGAAAGGTGTAACGAAACACTTATAAAATCCCCATTTATTATCTTGGTAAACATTGTGTGCCAAATCTTTTGAAATGATTTCTTGAAGCACTTCCTTATCCTTTAAAAGCTTATCTCTATTTCCATTAAAGTTAAAAATACTGCGAACTCTCATTCCATTCACTTCTTTGCGAAGACTGTAAATCAAACCCATTACACCATTTTTGCAACTATTCTGTCCGATGAGCCAAATATTCTCTCCTTCGGGTTTGTTGTGAATATTTTTAATAATCTCTTTGAGGTTTTCCAACCAAACCTCAAAATTACTGGAAATTTCAACAAATGTTTGTTTCTCTACTTTCAATTCAATCGTTATTTTTCTGAAAAGCATTGAAATCGAACCGAATTTATTCGAAGAAATTCCAATATAAGTAAAGCCGCACTTTTTTGCCAAATCCTTAATAACATTCTTATCCATTGTATGTGTCTTTTGATTCAATAGATTTCGGAGGAATTTCTCGGATTCCGTAAACTTTTCCCTGAATATGATTTTGAAGAATCCGTTGGCTTTCAATGTATCCCAAACTGATTGAATCAACTCATTTAAGTCGATGTCATCTTTTAAGTCATTCTTATATATAATTAAATCCATTTCTTTGAAATCTTGCGGAACAGTTGAGTCATTTGTTTCCCAATTAATAATTTTATTGTCTTCAGTGTTATCAGAGATTCGTTTAACGACTGAATAGTTTAGTTTAACATTAAAGTCGTGGGGATCTATACTTTCATAAATCATGGGTTGAATCAATTCTGTGCTGTCACTCAATTCAAGAGTTTTCAACTCAAGAGTCTTCTTATTATCATAAACTGCGATCATTTGTCCGTCAATTAATAGTTTTCCGTAAATTGTTTTCAATAATAAGTCTTCACTCAATTCTTTATATGAATCCAATTCCTTAATAGACTCGACATTCATGTCTTCCATTGATTCCAATTCTAAGAATAGTTTATATAAATGTCTGTCTCTCTGTTTTAATCCTTCAGTCAAGACTTCAGGCATTTTTGATATGATTTTGGCTGACTTTCCAACACTTCTGATTAGTTTAAGTTTTTCATTGAGTTTTTTGGCCAAATTATCACATTTTAAGTGATACTCATTTAATTCCTTTTGATTTTCTTCTTCATATATGTCTTCGTAGGCAACATATGAATAGTGTCCGATCACTGGTTTTGAACTTATATTTCTTTGAATTAGATTTGCTTTCATTCCTCTGTATTCCAATCCTTTGGTGACACCAATACGAGTGTCGTAATCAAAGATGGCTTCAAGTCTGGGATTTTCACCCATTCCTGCGATTTCTGCTGAAAGAAGTTTTGGGTCGAATCTGATCATATCTAAGCGGACGGGAATAAAGAGACCCTTAGACTGGACGCCAACGATTCCGATTTGAATCATATTATCGGCGAAAACCACCCAATTGTCAGTCCATTCAACCATTGCTTTGACGGTTCGGTTCTCAACATATGCTTCGGACACACATTGAAAACTTGGTTTATAGTCATAACCTCTTAATCTAAGGTTCGTATAAATATCTTGTTTTTTGAGAACCAAATTCTCTGATTTACTTATTTTGTATGAATTCTCATCCAAATAGAACTGGAATTCCATTCCTTTACTTTCCAGAGGTTTGATATTTCCAGTCACTACTATGGCATCACTTTCTGTCAAAACAAAGTCACCGTTTGTTGAGTCAATTGTTGTATTAAATTTGATTTCTTTGTTTTGTTGAACAATAGTCGCTCTGTGAAAGACAACATCCCTGAACTCAACGGCCAATTCATCGTATTCTATGTTATGAAAAGCAGCCAAATGTTTCCAAATAAGTAATAAATAACCCGTTCCGGGATATAGATTTCGACCGTCTATTACGTGACCGGTTACAAACAAATCTTCCTTGTCCTATAAATATATGCAAGGTATAATTATAAGTTAAAATCAAAATATTTCATAAACTAACCATTAGATTACATTTCGCTAAACGGGTTTTACTCGTTTGAGAAATACTAAAATATTCTGGATATTTGGTTACGACATAATTCTTGTCGTGAATCCATTTAACTAAAGGTGAAATGAATTTCGTTCCGTTAGAAACGGGATATTCTACTCTTGGATAGAGTTTTTCAATACTGGTATTCAAACCAAGAGTATATAGAGTTCCAATACTTGAGAACAAAAGGTTTAAGTTATTGTCATTTCTTCTCATAAGAGGAACGTATGTTATATTTGTTCCCAAACTTCTCTTAATAATTGATTGAAGCAAACAATGAGGAGAGACTTCAATAACAATAGCGTTGTTTGGGATCTGTTTAAGGGATTCATTAAATCTTATCGGATATAAGAGATTATCAACAAAATAATGAGCGGAAATGTTCTTCGATTTGTTGTTGAAGTTTGAACTAATCCAACGAGAGGTCATTTTTCTGTTGTCGGGCATAACTCTCTTTAATTTTCCTGTCATTTCTTCGCCCACAGAATACATAAGAGGGGAATGAAAGGCAACTCCACTGCTATCGACCTGAGCTGCGAATATTTCTTTTGATTTAATCAATTGTATAAAGTGTTGAACAGCACTACTCTCTCCGGCGACAGTCACTGAATCGTCTGCATTATCGCAAGCAATGAATACATTTGAGGGACAAATATTTTTAGCGTCTTTTGCACCCATTCCTATGGCAGCCATACTTCCTCTCGTCGAGCGATTGTCTTCTATTGTCTTTGCCCTCCAATACGCCATTTCTATAGTCTCTTCTGCAGTCAAACATTTGTCAGCGTAAGCACAGGTCAGTTCACCGATAGAGTGACCAATGATTCCATTGGGTCTAATGTCTAGTTCTTCCAATAAATCAATTAACGCGATCTGAATGGCGGCGATCGTCACAAATGACTTCATAACTGAATCACTAATGTTTTGCTTCTCATTTAAGAGTAGATCCCATAAATCGATGGAATACTTCTCAAGAATTGGACACAACTTTCTAATAGACTTTTCAAACAAATCTATTTTAATCAAATCTTTAGCCATTGCTGTCCATTGAGTACCCATTCCTGACATAACAAACCAAATCTCTTTCTTTTCTTCAATTTGTTTAACATTAAAGTTATGAATATTTTGAATATTGTCTTCACTATCTATGAGTGCAAAACCTCTGAAATTCATTCCTCCAAACGCGGCATTTGTTTTGAATGGACACGTCTTTGATATGTCATTAATGAGAGACAACATATCTCTGGTAACTTTTTCAGGTTTTTCAAAGAGATGTTCAAAGAAGTATTGAATCGAGTGTTCACTCCTTCCGCACATATTTACTAAACGCGGAATTTTGTCTACAATTTTATTGTTGTCTTTTTTGGCCGCAATTTTCGGTGATTTTATAATTACGTGAATATTAGAACCGCCGAAACCAAAGTTATTCAGTCCAACCAAATCACCAGAAAATGGCGTGTTTTCACTGATTGGTAGTAAAAGACCAGCTTTTATTCCCTCAACTTTAGGGTTTGGTTTATTGTAGTGAATGTTTGCCGGAATTAACTCATTCTCTAAAGATATGATTACTTTACTGACAGCACACAAACCAGAAGAAGCTTCTGTGTGTCCGATGTTAGACTTGTGCGCACCGATCATTATAGGCTTTTTACGACCATCTGTGAAGTCAACAGAATATGTGGTTATTTATTAATTTATGATAAAATTATTAAATACCGGAACACATAGACTCGCAAATGGCTCTCATCTCTTCGGGATCTCCTGCTTGAGTTCCAGTACAATGCGCTTCAATGTAATGAACGTCATGAGGGTTGACATTAGCCTCAGCATAAGTGGCTGCCATTAAATCTCTCTGTGATTCCCACGTCGGGAATGTAATACCCATTTCTTCGTATCCGTCGTTATTAGTCTTTGTGTGAATAACTGTCGCATAAATTCTTTTAGCGGCGGGTCTTCTCTGTAATAATATGGCCACCACTGCCTCTCCCTTTGCATAACCATTTGCCGACTCATCCAAACATTTACACTTTCCTTCGGGGGATAACATATTTAATTTGTAGAACTGGTACTGAATCATAGGATTCAGGCAAAGGTTAATTCCGGCCACTATTGCGGTGTCAATGATATTATGTCGCATATAATGTACGGCTTCGTTAAGTGCTGTAAAACTTGAAGCACAGGCGGTGTCCACTGCCATCGCTGGCCCTTTAAGGTTGAAACGATAGGACACCTGAGAGGCCAGAAATTGTTTATAGAGTGGCACTGATCCCATCGTCGAGTGAGCGTTAAGTGTCTCATCAAAACAGTTGCCAACAAATAATCCAGTATTTGTTCCACTCAATTGTGCTGGGTCAATACCGGCATCCCAAATGGCTTCATATGTAGTTTCCATCAACATTCTAACCTGGGCATCAATAAAATTTGGCTGAAGATCATCGCAACCAAAAAAGGTTGCATCAAATTTCTCAAGTTCTCTTAATTGACCCATCCCCATTGGACTGGTGAATAAATCTAGCAAATAGATAATGATCAAGCTCAACATCAACTTAGTCTAACAATTAATAATCTAATAATAAAAATACAAAAGGCATACCTTTCCTCCATCGCTCTTCATCTGCTTTAACCATATCCTCTTTGTTGTAAAGTTTTCTCCCAAATTCATCGATAGAATTGCATTCTTTTCAATCAATAATCGAATAAATAATTTCAATTACCATATTAATAATATTACCTGGATATTTTCCTGATATGCCAGAAATCACTACCTCTTTTTCAATAGGAACTGGCTTCAATTTTTGACTGAACTGTTTATTAGTTGAAGTCATTTTTCAGAATATTTTTTAACCAGACTTTAGAATGAGTTAAACCATTAATATGAGCTAAAATGATCTTTCTCAACTTTTATATTCTGTCAAGATATTTATATCCGGATTATTTTGGAAAATACGTCCGAAAATTATTAAACGAAAAATTAAATGTAATTCTTTTAAATTTAAAATTGTTTTATTAGTTTCCTTTAATTTTATAAAAGGATGACCCAGATCATCTTTACCAAACATTTTAATTAACATGGACACTTTCAATCAGAAACTTTATACAAAATGAAACTTGAAACATTGAAATCACCTTTAACATTTATCGATAAATCTGAAAAAAAGAATATTAATTTAAAAAAAATAGTAACAAGCATATTTATTTTTAACAATACCTTGCTCATATCATATTATATTCTACGAAATTCCATTTCCAAATTTTGGTTAAACCCTTTAATATTAAGCATAAATATAATTGTGCTTGATGAGATAATTGTGTAAAGTCATATTTCAGAATATTTTGCCTCATACTTTCAACAGTGAATTATGAAATTCTTTATTAATAAAAGTCAAACTATTAATATTCAAAAGTAATGTTACCCAACATAAAGGAAAATGTTTGTGTATTAACCCAAAGTGATTATTATAAATAAACCTCTCATTAAGTGAAAAAATGTTCAGAATATGTGTCGTCGTATAACTCTCGACAATAAAATTGAAAACTATAAAAAAGTATAATTTTTGTTGATTTTAGTTTAGATCCTTTTGTTTGAAAACTGTGAGCGCTGTCTGACAAACAAAACAATTAATATTCCATTTGATGTCAAACCTATTGAAAACCAAATAATTTTTTGTGGAGAATAACATCTATTTTACATAAAAGTTAATAAAAGTTTATTTAAAATATTGTGTTTTTATTATTAATGGTTTAAGTAATCGATTTTTATATCAAATGTTTTCTGAAAATTGAATGATTTTCCTAATGATTCATTTATAAATTTTCATTAATATAAGATAAAATGTTGTCTAACAATTGATAGTACAATTGCTTCCGTTATCTCTGCTATTAATTATAGAATACTGTAATCATAAAAACAGTTAAACCTCTATTACGTCAACCCTCTACTATGGAAACCCCTCTTTTATTTCAACTGATTTCTAGGACCCGATTCACTCTCATAGACATTCCATTATAAATAACCTCTACTATGGAAACCCCCCAAGTATTCCACTACGGAAACATAAATTTGAGGCCCAATACCCTCCACTGCCAGTTTTATGAACATGATAAAATTTGGGAATTTGTTCATAAAACTGGATTATTCATAAAAAAGAAAAATAAATAAAATATCACTAAAAATAATTATTTTATTCCTTAAATATCAATTAAAGGTGTATTTATTCACAAGTCATTATTATTACTTAAAATAATCAATAATTTTCGTTTGTTTTAATAATTCGAATGAAATTTCGGTATTTTTTGCATGGATTTCACTAAAACTGTTTTCGATTAAATTGTCACCAAATTTTACAAAAATACTTCTGAGTATTTGATTTATTTATATTTAATGGTTTTACACTAAAAAAAAAAACATTGAAATAAAATGTTTGTCACATGTTTTCATAAATGAAATTTGTTTTAAAGTTCGACAAATTTAGTAAAACTGGACTTATTTTTGTATTGATTTATATTATAAGGTATTATAATATGTGTTCATAAAACACAAATTATAATACAAGAATATAAATGTTCATGAAATTGAAGTATTTTTAACATTACACCTAATGGAAGTGATATTGGTTTTACAAATTCGTCCATAAAAACGGAATGTTCATAAAACTGGGATTAAAGTGTAGTACCTCTAATACATAAACTTTTTTCGATAAAATTGTAATAATTGACATTTATATTTATGAATAATTTGAAAAACTTTTTCAATTACTAACTTTTTACAAATGTTTTTCATATTACAAGTATGATGAAATTAATAAGGATTAGTGACTAATCATTAGTCAAAAGTACAACGTTCTTATCATGAATCAAGTTTAGTAAAGCTTACATACATTTTCATATAAAGAAATCGTGGCTCTTGTTTGCAATATTCACTTTGGGTTAACCCTGAGATAACTAAAAGGGGAAGGTATTCCGGAATTCCTCCTGAGGCAGAAAATATGATCATGAACACATTCGAAAATCGGCCAAAAACCAACGGTTGGCTCATAAATTTGAATAAAGCTTATGACCAATGAGTCCAATTGGCAATGACTATAAATTATAGTCTATAATTAACTTTGAGAAGGTCTGAACACTTACTTATTTAATTGAATCACCAATAAAATCTAATTTTTGACCTCAGTTATAGGCATTTTTCTTGCTTGCTTACATATTCAAGCCCGACATAAAAAAAAATTGTTTTAAAAACTGATCAGTAAGGTTTAGTAACCAATATAGTTAACTAATTTCAATCTCCAATCTTGTTAACGCTATTGATTTCAAACTGTATACTTCTTTTTCAATTCGAATAATAAAATTGAATTTCATTTAATACTTACAAAATAACTTTCTCTCAATTTTAGTGAAAAATATTAATTTTATTTAAGAAAAGTTTTTTTCAATCAAGAGTAATATATTTTACTAGAACACATTAATTTCAATAATTTTTACCTTTTTAAAGCTATTCTCAAATATCCCCTAATAATCTCTTTTTGCATACATTTAATAATTAGAATATTAAATAATATATTTTGAAATTGTGCTCAATTTATTTGATTATATAATATATTTATATATGGAATATACATCGTAATATTTATATGTATGTTTATCTTCTATAATATATATAATGAATATTTTGGCGTAAATTAAAGTAAAATTAATTGAAAAAACTTATCGTTAATCGAATATTCAAATGATCTCTATATAAAAAGGTTAATAATTATAAAAATATTAAGATATCTTGGTAATTTCATTGAAGTTTCTTCAGGAAATTAGTGTATTCGTGGTTATGGTTAATATCACTCAGTATTGAATTCACAGTTTTTGATTTGGATTTGAAAACATAAGTTCTGATAAAGAAATTGATGAACAGAATAGCGAAAAGTCCATAGAGTGTGAAACCCGTCAAACATACGGACATTGATATATCGCACGGCATTCCCATTAGTTTGAGCTGAAGTGACCGGTAGTTGACGTAAAGGCCGGCAAACATTTGTGCGATTTGTAGAGTAGTGATCGTCATATTTATAAATCGCGGAATAGAGAATCGCATCGCTTTGAAGGCATAATAGGTGTACATCATTGAGTGGATCACGAAATTCATGTTAACCATCCATCGGGCAGTGCCCGGAACGTCCGCAAACACAAACCAAGAATAGTTTAATGTGAGCACGTGATGAACCCAATGCAATGTTATCAGTCTATTCTTTCGAAGTACAATAAAAACTGTATCCAACAGTTCAATAGACTTCGAAAGAGTGAACAATAAGTACCATAACGAGAGTCGATAGTCCTGTTATTAATAAATTGTAAAAATAGATTAATATATTTATATAAAATATTTCATATAATATAAGTCAAGGATAAGTAAAGAGTTGTGACAAAAGTGAATTCAATATGAGATTAAACGTTAGCTCACTTTTCAAACTCATATTTACCAAATAAATAATTAAAAATTTAATGAAAAAAATGAAATTTTTAAAAAAATATTGAATAGATTGTATTAATTAAATTAAATGTTATTTGTTTACTTCTTGTTAAAAATCTATTAATTAAATGTTTTTTTTGATATTTCTTAACCACAATTAAAAAGCAATGAATGCAATAAAATGTATTACAAATCAGTGTTTCTCTACTCAAATGAAATTATAAAATGTGGGAAAATTTACAAAATCCGTTATTTCCGATCGATAGTACCTGACCTGAAAAATAAAAACCATTAATGAGATACTAATTGCAGAATAACTCAAATCTCATTAAAGAGTGTCAAGATTGTCAAGATTATCAAGATTGTTTTATTTTCATTACTAATCTATTTATTGAAAAAATATTTGAAACAAATTTTGAAATTATATATAATATTACTAAAGGGATAACACATTAATTCCCGAAAAGTTGTTTTGACATCATTTTGTTTTTATGGGCCAATACTAATATAGTGCTAAATCACCTTTTATAGTATCGATTGATTCTTGAAACTAATTCTTTTGTCAATTTCCAGATTAAATCATATCAATTAAATAGATATTACTTGAAATTCAAGTAATAATTATTTGAAATCAGTTATAACTTATAATTTAAAAGCAAAACCTCTGCCCTAAACCATGTTTTTATTGTCGTTAATATCTCGCACAAAATCAGTATTTTAGTCTAACCTTCTTTACTATATTAAAATTTTGAGCAAGGTATGTTATATAAAACATTAAATTTTAATTTATTTATATAATTGTAAATAAGATTACAAACTTATTTGAATCAGATATAGTTTCAAGGTCAAAATAATAAATTTCTTAGATTATCTGATGATAGCTATCAGAAATCATGTGATCATATAATATGGTTAATAAAAGTATAATAAAAAATAATAACCATGATAAATTAGTAAAGAATTTTGCTTTATTTCTTAGAATAACAAATCTTTGAGTAATAACTTAATAAGTTAATAATAATAATAAGCAAGCAACAATTTGGATCTTTTCCAAGTAAATATTTTTATAGAATATTTTGAAAAATAAATGATAAGATCAATATAAGAGTGACTTACATGATAATAAGTTGACTTGGTGAATGATGCTTTCACACCCTGGTGCAATAATACGGAAATGAATTCCGGCAGACATCTGATTACTCCCATTATTGAAAATGTGGCTAAAATCATGTTCCACGCGGTTAACAGTCCTCTCAAATTGAAACCCTTCTCATATCGGGTCATAAACTTTTGAATTGAGAAAATGACGACCAAATAAAGAGCTGACAAATAATAAGAGTAATGCCAACAATTCCTCATAAAATCATTCAAGACATCCCCATTACTAGCCATGACATACTCCCAATCGAATACATGAGGTATACCCGGGAATTGATGCAAATCTAGTGACCAGTTGTGATGTTTTATCAAATGGAAATCGTTGTACCGCAGGTCAAATGACATCGTATTCATCAAAACTTTTATATTACAAATACTATTGAAATATAAATATAGAATATTTTAATATTAATATTCTAAACACTTATTATAAGAGTTATTTCACTTTTAAACAAATAAATGAGTATTAAATCTTTTAAATTTATTTATAGTTGAAATCGAGTGAAAGTCCTGAATAAATACTAAACCAAACTTTATATATATGTTTGGTAAGTGTAATGACACGCCTTCCGTACCTCATTCTTCAGAATAATCTGTCCATCTATTCAATTCTCCAGTGATGTTGAGAGAGAGAGAGAGAGTGTGTTTGTGTGTGTGTGTGTGTGTGTGTGTGTGTGTGTGTGAGAGAGAGAGAGAGACTAATGGTTAGTCACAAACCGATAAAATGTGTTATTAGAAAATTTATAGTTTGTTTCGTTTGATTAGACGGTCGGCCTTTTGTGGCACAGAATTAATAATTGGATAATTGTTGCGATAAATATTTGGTAACAACAGCTGGTGTTTAGGTCAGACCTTCCTTTGATTATTGAGCTGACGCTCAGAATTTTGATAAAAATGAAAATTATAAATAAAATGACAAAAGTTTGCTTAAAGTTATTCATAACAAAAACATTTTTTTTAGAGCTTTTATTAAAAATATAAATTAAATAATTATGCTGATCTAGGCTGATTTTATAGTAAATCTTATAGGCATTTTATCTTATGTTACATTATTCAAACTAGATCCTATTTGATAAATTCCTGTATATTTGCAATAAATCTCATTTTGAATATTTTAGTGTCAAATTTATTCAAAACTTAACTTAGCTAATTTAACTAAAGAGATTAAGTTAAATAAGCTAGAAAAAATCAAATGAGCATGAGACAATTTATCAGTGACAAAATAGGACTTATCTCGTTAAAAAATAAACCCAATATTTCTTTATTGAAAAATTGGTTAAAATCTGTCACTTCATTAATGCGATTAATTGATGATTTCATTGATATATTTGCCAATATTTCCTTGATACAATTGTCAGTGTCATTTTGATACGAGTAAATTTCGGAGTAATTTCCGTTTACAATAAGTGAATATTACATGTATTGCACCGAAACTAATTTTTTAAATAATGATAGATTGCATGCAGTTTATCAAATTCACGATAATATTCATAAAATAAAAAAATGAATCTTGCTTATGTAGTTTTGCTTCAATAAAGTAAAGTGAACAAGTTTAAATTCTGTAAAAATTTCAAGTAATTTATTACTAAACCGAAACTCAATTTTTCCTGAATTTAGTCTTTTTTTCTGATTTTTTTTTCAAATTGAATTCCAATCATAAAAATTGATAAGTTTTCAGACGAGTCATGGAATCACCAAGGTGATGAGCAAGAAAAAATCACTTTCAAGCAAGGCTTTAACATGGATTTATCATGTATCAAAAGAAGAAAGCAACACTACTTATAGAGTGATATTTAAGGTTTTACTGGTTTTGTGAGTGTCTTAACTTATTTTTGTCTTCACTCTTGATAGCCATTGACTTAATAATACAGGAATTGTTAGCCTATCCTCGAATATGATTGGAATGTCTTCAGAACCGCACATAAACACATCAATTCTTTTCTTATTCTCTTTCGACAGTCGATAGAGTAATACAATTGAGTTTATAGTCAGTGAATACATAACTCTATTGTCTTCCGGCTGTCATCTCTTATTTGATTGAAGAGATACTGAAGTAATAAAAACAAAAATAGAAAATTAGTTAAGTGATGGCCAACGGGTGGGCCATTAAAAACACATATTCAAGTTTAACGCATAAATAATTTGATCTTGATAGTTTTTGTTAAGGTATCAATTAATATGTTAGTTTATTATTTATTTTTTTATTTTATGCATGTTTATTTGCAGGGTTGTTGTCAAAGATATTTGACAAGACAATTCATCTACGATTCATAATATTCATCATGGTAATATTTAGATGATAAATGGTTGAAATGATCTTAATCGATTTCTGATGAGAACAGATC
>JAQFZL010000350.1:0-17178 GCA_034695685.1 Galumna lanceata
CATTTAAATCAATAGAGTCTATAATTTTGATGACTTTCCGATCAAATATGAATCTTTTATAAAACATCCCTTTTATATGAAAATAATGGAGAGTTGAGTAGATTTTCAAAAAGAGATGATTTAATATAATTTGCGGTATTTATTAGAGACACACCGAAAGGCAAAGGACTAAATTCAGTATTGAATTGATAGGACGGCATTCCATTCAATATCTCTATATTATCTCTAAAAGGATAGTTTTCTGATTCAAAGACTACAGTTTTTGTTGGGGGTGTGTATTGAGTCGTATAAACTGCTGTTGTCTTTCGAGGTACGGGTGGACTAATAATGATAGCCTTTTCCTTAATATAAGGTATACTTCCAACAAAAGGTGAAATAGACTGAACAGAAGGGATCGGTCTTACAAACAAATTAGTGGTCAGACCCCCATTCGATGCTTGAATTGGAGGGTCTGGTCTTATAATGGCTGGAATGGTATTTGTCAACGAACCGGAAAATCCATTTGGCATAATAGGTGTTGCCATTGATGCAGATATCCCTTGAGAATTAGGTACAGTTGATATAAATCTAAATAATTGAGTTACCGGAGCTCTTTCAGGAGTAAAGGTTCGGGTCGTTTGAATGGTTGGAATAATATTTTGTCGATTTGTTTCAATATTTTCGGTTGTTTTTGGTATTATATTATTTATAATAATTGGGTTTTGATTCGGTTGGGAATCAATAAAACGAATTAAAGGAGAGTTTCGAAGAATTTCATTACTATTCTCTTGAGTTAAAACTCTATTATTAGTCTCTAATTTTTGGTCAGAACTGACAAAATTTGTCGAACAATTCTCGATGTTTTGTCTCCTCAGTTGAGGTTTACTTTCCTTTTTTGAAACTGTTTTGTCTTCAATGACATCATTTTCATTAACAGATGTAGTGATAGGAGAGGGAAGAAATACAAATACGTCTGGCGTTTGATTTGCAATGGTTTGAGTCGAGTGAATCACTTTCGCTGACTTTTGTCCTTCAAATGTATCGAGAATTCGAGAACTAAATTCATCATCAGTTGTGTCGCGAATCAATTGTCGGACATTTATACCATACGAATATCTGAACGCCTTTTTCGTCTTGACTTTCCCTACATTTCTATTATCTTCGAAAACAATACAATTGGTCGACAATTTTGATAATTTCCTCAGAGGAGGTACAGGAATATCAGATGAGAGATCAGAATCCCGTTTCTCATTAAAACAGATACTATTCTTACATAAAATCGGTAAAAACATTTGTGAAAACAATATTAATATTTTGGTGTTCATTAGGAAAATCATTATAAATTATTGCAAGAACAATATTATCGATATTATCAATTTTATCAAGGATCAATCAGTTTCAATCCAATGAACACCAAATTGGATGTGTTTTGAACTAAAAAAATAATAACAATAATAAAAACATCGAAAGAAATGAAAGACAAATGAAATGAATAAAAGAAAACTAAACTTAAAAATTCATTAGTTTTTAATTTTGTTATTTTCAAGGATTAGAGTCTAATGATTAGTCCAATGAGTCGTTGCTCTCATAATATTCTAATAAAGTTGAATGACATGAATACCATTGAATTCCACAGAGATTACCATCTCTACAACTAGTTGTCTACAGTTACCTATAGTTTTCTCCAGTTCTCTATAGTTGTCTATAGTTATCTTGCTCATTCACTGAATTTCAAGAGCTTTTTTATTGAATTCAGTTTGAAATATATCGTTGAAGTCTTTAATTATATTTAGAACCAAATGTTAACTGAATTTTTTAATCTTTTTGTTTATAAACATTTTATGCATTAATTTAATTATAAAACATTTTTGTAAATAATTATATAATCAATCAAATGATTGACAGCTTTCAGGGTTTAATAATCGTATTTATCGGTGTCTTTAAATTTAATCCTCTGAGACATACATTTATAAATAGTCTCACATTTGTTGTGTTTGATTGCATAGAAAAGTGTGTCGACAGCCAACCATTTGGCCCATCGGTTAGGAATTCTGTAATTAATTTAAAATATTTTAATTAATAAATAATTAATAAATAATTGATTAAACTTACAAATCAATTAAATGGAAAATAATATTTTGTATTAAATTATTTTTAGAGGTCTTCCCTTCGGCAGCGAATGTGCAAAACATTTCTGTCAGACATTTTGGATCTTCTAATGACGACATCCCATATTTTGCTAGTATTTCTAAAACTCCAGAATTGAGAAATAGTTGAGTGTTATTAAAACTGAAGAGATCGAAGTCTGAGATTTGTCTTTTCCTTCTGCCAACTGTAGCCGTACTGACAATCGGGACAGACATAAACGCCGGTATCATTGATGCCATTATAATTCCGAGCGGTAAACCTAAACCGAGCAAAAGTCCTGCCACTCCGGGTCCTAACCAACTCGATGACCGGTGCAAAAGTGAATCTCCCGAATGTGAGTGCTCTGATGAAGACGGATAATGAGATGGGTAGTGATGGACAGTTGGATAATAAGCACCTGTGCCACTACCTGTGCCAATACCTGATCCAATACCTGTGCCAATACCTGTTCCGTAGTATTTCGATGGAAACCTTACATTATTATTCCCACTTTCATAGCTTTCAATGTTATGTCCGATATCTGTCTCTTCCTGAGCACCATAGGGTGCAATCGGACTGTTCACCACTGACTTTATTTTCGAGTTTTCATTTGTTGTGGACATTGAAGACAAGTCAGAGCCGTAGTACTCATGAATTGGGTATTGTTTATATCGATTTCTGTTGGGATAATAAATTTTTCTACTGACCTCTTCATTAGTGTCATAATAAGTGGGCTCTTCTTCTTCTTCCGGATTTTCCTCATAATTAATAGGTTCGGAGTGTTTGTCATTTGGATTATATGATTGGCTATAAGTCTGTCCCCCTTCGCTATATTCTGTTTGTGAACCACTGCCAGAGAATTCATTCAAACGATTATTAATTTTTTTAGGTGAAGGGGTGGTAGAAGTAGAGGTTGTGGTCGTTGTACTGGAAGTTGAAGGGGTCGGGTATATGTATGCAAAGGAATTTGTTTTGTGATTCTTTGGATTTGTCTTCCCATAAGTTTCAGGGGAATAGTAATACATATTATCACCAGAAGAAGACTGAGAAGAAGACAAAGCAGAAGATGATGGAGAAGAAGAGGATGAAGTGATTTTGGAGTTGCTATCAGTGGGCGACGCAACCATTGTGTCGACCGGTCTATGATTTGCGGCATTGAGTGACGCGAAGTAATTCGGGTCAAACTGTAGACTCCATTGAGACTCTCGAGAGTCAGAGTTCACAGATTGAGAATATGGGTCAAAATCTGAGGTCACATCACTTTTGGCGCTCACTTTTGTTGAGTTAATTGGCTTTTGATTATTATTATTGCGATCATTGAAGGCATGCAAAGCATTGCGACCAACAGTTATCGTTCGTAGGTTTTGCTTCACTGGAATATAGCCTCCGGTCCTATTATTTGATCTGAAAGGCTTCCCACTCACTAAACTTATTCTGAGTGATAGACAAATGCATAGAACAGCAGTTATAGCTCGAAATGATCCTCGATTTCCATCCATTTGTGAGTCGATTGCGTAATAAAAGGCCACTTTTTTCAAATTTGTTTCATAAGGCGTTCATTCAGTAGTTTTGATCTCAAAGTAATCGAAAGATAAGTAGATTTGACTTCAATTCACATCAATAGAGCAAAAAGCCATTCAAACTGTGAGAAGTTTCTCACATCAAAACATAATGAGTTTAATTTACTTCTATTGTAGACTTAATAATAAAATAAGTATATTAGTGGTAAAGAAGTCACTTTACATCAGAGCTCCCATTTATCCAATTAGTAGTACCAGTGATGAAATGAGACGGAGCTTCCAATACATCATTTACTGATTATTACTTCTTGTTTTAATCACTGAAATCGATTTTATTCACTCAAAGACAACTAATTTATAAATTTGTATCGACTGTCAGAAGGGATCAAACTTTAGAACACACTTAAGATTTAAGAATACATTTGATTTGAAATCAATTCTTAAGATGAAATGTTAATATAATGACAGTGTTTGGGGCAAATTGTTAACTACAATACAAATGAGTTGTATATGTCATGAGTCAAACTCTGTGGCGATATTTTTGATAAGAGGACAGATGTGTGAGCGATGGTGTCTTTTATATAGGGACCTAGATTAAACGGTTTGAGGCTTCGGTGATAAAGGAAGGAATGCTTGACTTTCAGTGGTGTCTCTTATTTTATCAAATTATAAGAGCCGTCCATCTATTGAATCAAATGTTTGGAGAGACAAACAGGTATTGTGTCAAATGACTCGATTTGAGATAGGGGTCACTATCTATCAAAGGATGCTTTTCATATCCTTCGCCTTTTGTGATATGATCTTCTCATCCATAGCTTCTATTCTTCTTTTCTATTATTCTTCGACTTTGAATGAATTCTCTGTTTTATGCAAATAACAAATGCTTTTCTTTGAGACAAACATTTTATGAATTATTTCTGTTATTTGATTCACATTTTGACCAAAAAGAAGTAGAGCCTAATATTTAAATGATATGAATCTGGTTTACTATTATGACTCCCATTTGCGGATGTGCTCCGATCTTAAGGAGTCGTTACACACTTTTCTATTGTTATCAATAATTCGAGCATTAATTCAAAAACAATTTTATATAAAATTGAATAAAAATAAAAATCTTATATTAAATCAAAATTAATTGAATAATAAAATAAAATAAAATAAAGTAATTTTTTGCGCATTTGTTATCAAACTATAACTTATTGTAAATTAAGAAATTTTCAATGGAGAAATACTAGCATGATACAATACTAGAATGATACAATTCTATAATACTATCAATTACATACAAAATATATTGATCGCACTTATCTTTACAATAATATGTTTTAAAAAAAGTTTCAAGTCAAGTTTTACTAAATGAGCAAGGTAACTTGATGGTAACTATAAATAAAAAGTTAATCTAATCTTTAATTTTTTTATGAACATAATTATTCTTATAAACTATGGAGATGTGATCTAGTACCAATTAATGTTTCAAATCTAACCATTCCATAAATCCAAAGTAACTTAACATTGAAAAATCATTAATTATAATCTTGCTCAATAATAAGCTGCTTTAACTTATTTTCCAAGATTTTGCTTTATTTCAATTGTATTTAACGAATATAATCTCCAATTATTTTTCCAAAAGTATTTTCAGTATTAAATTTGTATTACCTTGTTGATCTTCTAGACGATGTTCATGAAATTTTTAATTTT
The DNA here is from genome assembly GCA_034695685.1 of Galumna lanceata. Lineage (NCBI taxonomy): Eukaryota > Metazoa > Arthropoda > Arachnida > Sarcoptiformes > Galumnidae > Galumna > Galumna lanceata. The sequence goes on from JAQFZL010000350.1 coordinate 5,325, forward strand.
TGAACAAAAACTTGTATATCATAAAAAGTTGCCGGTTTATAGACCCGCTCATATGGAACAGACATAGTATAAAAGGAAGACCACTTCAAAAACAACTCCTTATTTGACACAATTAAATGTTTAAACATAATTACAAGTATTTCTGTTGTCAACTTTATTATATTATTCCCATCTGTAGACCATTACCATTACTCTTAACATGGTAATTTGTTTTGTTGAAATTATCCAAATTTAAAGTCAAAGTCAAAGCTTTAATTGTTAGCACTATATTTGATGAGTTTTTCCATAATTTTTGTTGACTTTAGTTTTGATGAATATTTTTAATCAAATAAATTATTTAATGTCTCTTCAAATAAAGACTTCGAGCAAATGAGCGAACTTTCCTCAAAGATTTGTCGAGTCTTTCAAAAATGAGATCTTTAGTGGAGACGAGTTTAATGTGTTATCGCTTTAAAACTCATTTAAATTAATTTCGAGTTAAAGTCAGTGAAAATCTTTGCCTTCAATTAATTAATGTTATAATAATTTTGATGTCATTAAGTATTTTCAGTTAAAGAATGACCTCTTGTGTGAACACAAATATCTGAAAAAAGATAATAATCCCATTTGTTTACGATTTAAGACAACTTTTTTGTCTCAAATTAATTTTTAACAAAATTTTAAAGAAAAACAAAAATGAGAGAAACGATCCTATCTATGACTGACAATAGATAAATGATGAGACACTTATTAAAACTGTTTGAATTCTCTCCTGTTTTCTCCAGTTTTAAATTTAGTTGAAATTAGTTACTAATAAGAGAATAACAATTTGCTTATCTTTGGTTTAATCACTAATTTAAAGACAGCAATGCTTTTATCCTAACCTCTAATAGCCGTTCAATAGTGAGAATCGGATTTCAAGGAATTCCAATTAAAAGGAATTTTTAAGAAAAATATTTTGTTGAACACATGATTCAACGAAACATTTTTAATTGATTTAATCTCAACATAATTTTATTTTTGCAAACAATAATCCCTTAATATGTTTTAGATTTAAATAATTATTTTAATTACAAATAATATGAATACAATTAATACAATTATCGCTAAAATCTTTTGCATTGAATGCTATTTACAATACTATTTACTCCCAATAAAGGATCTAGTAAAAATTTCTAAAGTATAAATTCCCTTTATTATAAAGTCAAGTTTATTTTAAAAAAACTGAAATTCTAAACTTAAATTTTACTTTTTTTGAAAATATTTTACAAAATCGATAAAAAATTAACAAGAAATGTAAAATGACCAAGCTTCTTAATGTCCAAAATAGATTTTTTTAATTAACAAATTAAAAACTATCAGAAATACAATATTATTACCATTTTTAAAATGACTTTACTATTCCTTAATGAATGCCATAAACTTTGATAATTTAGTTATGCCTGAATTAACTGAATTATATTCAAATTTAATTGAATTTAATTTAATAGACTATTAAATTAGTTAATTAGACAATTAATAAATTAAGTTATTTGAATGTAATGTAGTTAGTATTCAATTGTTATCATTTTGTAATTTAATTATTTCTTTAAATTAATTAATGATTCGATTGATCCGTTAATTTAACCGTCTATTGCACAGGACTTTTGAAATTTTGTCAAATCATTAGCATAGAGTCTATGGCATAGACTCTAAAATGTTTACAATTTTTAGGTTCAAAACCTGTTTTTGGCCGCTTTTTAGACCAATTTTTTAAGTCTTAACCAAAAATTCAATTATTTTTTGATAAATTTTTTTTGAAAAAATGAATAAAATAGGAAGTCATTCAAATAAACGACTTTTAAGGCGATTCCATAATTTTTAAAATAAGGAAATATAACTGAATTTTAATAATTCAATTAAAACCATTAAACGCCTAAAAAAAGGTCTTTTGGTCAAAGTTTGACTCCAAAAGTGCCAAAAATCCGAAAACTTTATAAATGAATTATTCGGGAAATAAATCAATGATTAGATTAACATAAGAATTGTTTTGATTAGTCTATAGGATAGTGATTAGCACTGAATTCATGATTAAATGTTTTTAAAGTATCAAATTTTTTCAATCAAAAGCTCATTAAAAAGCCATAATTAAAGTTTGCTTTACATAATGATCTAAAATAGTGCACACAAACAGATTTTAGGACCAAAAACTTGTGCAATAAATTCTGTTCTCATCATTAACTTCATCGCTAATAGAGTTTTGGCTGAAAAATAAGAAAAGAAACTAGCTAAACTTCTAATTAAATATTTTTGTGCGAAAAGATATGACACAACACTTACTTCCGAAAATTAGTTAATTTTTCTCTCAAGTTCTCCAAAATGATTAACATTACCCTCACCCTTACTATTATAATTATAATTATAATTACTATTACCATGCTAATTTATTGTGATTATAAAACTGAAAATTCAAATTTATTTATTTATTTATTTCTATGGTATTATATTTATGATCAAAACAAAAATTGATACAAAGATTAATCTAGATTTGTCTGTTAAGTCGTTGAAGAGTCTGATTAATTATAGCAAGCATTAATCATGACTACCATGTTAAGTTTGTCTATATTTAATCCAATATTTCATATTTTATTTGTTTGAATTTATTCAGTATATTATGTTTTCATAGCCATTAGTTTTAGAAGAATTAAAATTCAAATTTAATGATATTTTTTTGAACCAAAACTAATAATAATTGTTTCATATAAATAGTGATGTGAGGGGTGTCCTCCCATTTCACCGAAACTACTATTTATAAGATAATGGAATAAACTAATGAAGAATTTATTGATTCGAAACATAAATTATGTTTCGATAAAATAAAGATTTATTTTATGATATTTTAAACTTTTATTATTATTATTATTAAGTTAACCTTTAAATTCATTGATTAATGATTATTGGGTGAAACGGGACATAACACCACTCTTCTGGTGTTTTGGCTAAAAGGGATCGAAACCCCTGAAGAAGAAAATTAAGATTCCGGAGAATAATGAATCGGATGGTGTTCTCAAACACTTTATGATTGATTAACTAATTTGCATAAATTGTGAATAATTCAAATTCAAAGCAAACTTTTCATTGATTATTGTCTCACATATTCTTCAGACAATAAAATCAATTCTAGTGTTTAACCTCTTCTCTCATTATTTATTCTGTTAAACAATTTTGATATTTTTATTTTCAATTTTACTTATATTTACTAAACAATTAACTGCTCAACAATTCTATTCGCAAACCTTTTGAGTGATGATCAAGGAAATTACCTTGATAATAAATAATGCAAAGAAAATTGAATTTTATTGTCATATTTTTTAATGATTTTATATAATTGTTTTACTCTAAACTTTTTTTGTTACTAATCTTTTAATTTTGAGTGAAAAATCCATTACACGCACAGCACAATTGGATAGTACCTTGCTCAGTCCTAACAAATAAGTGCCGAAATAATTTTTAATTAAACATTAATAATGATTTTAAGCGGTTTTTGTTGTTAAAAGTGTTGGAAATTTTAATGGGTTTTCAAACTATTGAAGTGTAAAAACGAAGTTTTATCTCAATTTTAACAAAACTATTGTTTTTTTGAGTCTCCAGTTCAGAACTGTATTATAAGTAGTGATGTCCAAGACTCAGAACCACAAGGGGGTGTACCCAACTTTTCATCTCAGGGAGAAATTTGTAAAAGCCTAACAATCGATAAAACCCCTAAATAACCGTTTTTATGTTTTTGGTTAAAACAATGCAAAATAGATTAATTGTGACTAAAAAACAATTGTTTAGTTGATTTAAATGTAAAGTTTTTCGTTTTTTAAGTGAATTTCTGATTTTAGGTCACTTTTAAGCCTTATATACATTAAATAACATAAAAAATAGTTCTTTTGGTTCATTATTTTGTAAATATTTTTTTTAAACAAAAAATGTTATTTTCCTCAAATTTACAAAAAACCGAGCTCTTCGCACCGGTCAGGGGATACCTAACTTGGCAACTCAGGGGGGAATGTTATATGGCCTTCACTGTTTATGAGTAAAAAATTAAATAAAACAAAGTTTATTATTAACTTATCTTTTGTTTTCTTTTATGATTTTATGAGTGATTTATTTAATAAAATTATAGATAATTTTATATTAAGAATAAATGGTTTCCAGAATATAGAATTAAATCATCAATAGTATTGATGGACAAACTGTCGAGACTAACAAATGTTTAAAAGCCTTTAATTTCCCACAAATTGATACAAACATTTATCATGTCTTCAATCAATAAATTTTTGTTATTTTTTTCAGATATATTTAAAACATTAAAAAAGTAAATGAATTTTTTTTAATTGCAAATATGTTTTATATTTAGGTTATCAAGGAACAAACACATTTACTAGATTTTCAAACAAGTTGAATCTTGGAAATTAAAATAAGTGAGGGATAGGTTTGTGGGTGGAATCACAAAATAGGTACATTACTTGAAGTTATATATGATTTGTGTTTAACCCAAAGAATAATTTGAGTCAATTTATTCAAAAATGCATTTCAATTGGTTTTACTCCAATTCAAGTGATTATAATTTTTAATTTGAGAATTGATTCACTTCTATATATGAATTGTATGAACACAAGAAAGTCATGTTTTGAGGCTTAAAATTCAATCACTAAATATTATAATAATTCTGAAAAACAAAACGCAAATTCATTTAAAATTCAAGCCTTAGGCCAAACAGACAGTCAGAGAAGTCAGTGGTGCGGCTCAACGCTTACCTAAACACATATCACACACAATATTATTTAAGTATTAAGAATAAGACTTCGCTGACAATATAATACAAAACGAGATTTGTGTTCAAATAAAAAGATTGAGTACCGACTGATCAGACCTCAGAACTGCCTCTAATTTAGAATTTAATCCGAATTAATATACGTTTCTTAACATTAAAACAAAAGTTTATTGTTTTTAAAAGAATTCATTCCTTTAATTGATTTTTATTTAAGTTTTGAACTCACGAACTATATTTCTATACACTTAAGACTCTTTTATTAACTTTTCTTTGTTTTTCAGTTCAGAATATTTTAATCATTAAAAAGTTTTATTGAAAATTTGTTTTTACACTTTTTTTATGAATTCTAATTAGTTTTACATATATTTTAATGTTTATTCTTCACATTTCGTGATCTATTATTGAATTATTTACTAATATAAAAGAAATTTACTGGAAGTTTGACTAAATTAGTGATAAATGGCATCAAGATCAATTTTAATTACTCGGACCTTGTTTTTAATTGATCATGCTTCAAATAAATCAGTCTGACTTTGATTAAGTCATAAGCGTTTGTGTTTTTTGCAAACATTTTCAATATATCGTATAATAAATATTCATTTGTTTTAAACTTTAACGCCTGAGTACCTATTGATCACTCTTTGGGTAATTTTGTTGGTCTTTACTTCCATTAAAGAATCCATTTTCAAACGTAATGTCATTTACTTTCTTTAATATTTTCAATATTTGATTCAAAGCTAAATTTACCCCAAAAAACAATTTCAAATAATTTTGTCAATTGTGTCGAATCAATGTTTTGGATGTAATGATTGTATGAATGCACTTATCTTTTTATTTTTAACATTTTTCATAATATCCTTATATTTATGTTTTTTAAATAATTTTTTTCTTAAAATATATTTGTTTTTCCGTGAAATAACTTCAACTTTAAGACAGATTTGTTTTTGATATTTGTATCAGAAAAGGATTTATTAGAAAAAATAATAAATAAAGAACTGATATCTTAGAAGAAATATATTTTGTTTGCTTATTATTTCACGAACTATAAGAATAGGGCTGACATGAGCTGACCTTTATTTGTAAATAATGTAACGGAACTATTCGTTCATAAAATAAGACGAAACAATTTATTGGACTTTTGATCAAATTTCAGCCAAATTTCTATATAAAAAATAAGACATCGTTTCAAATGTAATTTGAAGTTAAAAAATCTTTTCTTTGATTTCAGTTCAAACAAATTGAATCGAAATTCCTTTCGGAATATAATTTACATAAAACTACAAACACTGCAAACACTATAAGACTATAATATATAATATAAGAAAAGCCTTATTTCATATAATCCTAACTATAGTTTTGGAAACAACTGATGAAAATATCAGAGAATATATTTTGATTGCATTAAAGCGGTTATCGCCCGAAGCTATGGCTCACAACTGAGACAATGATAACATTGAAATTATATCATTTCAAGTTTGTTCACTACTATCTCAATAGATTTGAAGGCTATCCCTACCGTTGTTACAAAACAACATTTTATATAAACTTTTCCATTATATTCCCATTTTTATAATTTTATTTTTTAATCTTCTTTTACTTTATTTGTAGTTTTGTGTGGTTTTCAAGAGTCAAACGAAAATCGTTATTAGATTGTGAACTGAATTTTTAATAAGAAATAATCCCTTTTATATTATCTCTTAAATATTTGAACAAAACTTTCAAAACGTATTTTAATTTAAACTTAAAAACAAATTTAATTTAGCGTTTGATCACTATTTATGTTTGTTATGAATAAATGATTGATTTATTAGTTCTTAGGTTTGGCTGTCATTAATAATCTTCAAAAAAAAAACGGACGAATGCCGTCCAGAAAACATATACACTATAACCTCTTTAATAGTCTCATTTCTAAGAGTAGAGATTTTGATTTTTGTCGGCATTTTGTCCCAAAGCTCTATTCATTATTAATTTTGGCACTAAATTTGCGTTACATTTATATTAATTGAGTTTTTTTTTCAGGGTTTGAGGGGTTTCTCATTCACCTAAAGTTGGATATAATTATGAATATAATTGCTTTTCGAGTCTTATCGGAACCCAAACAAAGATCAAATATTTTTGTTTTACTTATTTTTCAGATCAAATAACTGACACAACTTTAGTGATTGGCAGTTATTTTATTGCTGCTTTATTGCTTGCTGCTTTATTCCTTATCAGCCCATAAATTGAAAATCATTTCGTGTTTGAAATTATTTAATCTCTGGTTTTCAGACCATTTTATTTGACTCAAAACAAATATATAATGAAATTTAATATTTTTTGTGTTTTAGGAAATACCGGAAAACATTTGATTTTTATCTGATTTCAATTAATCTATTTTTGTTTAATTATGATTTTTTTTTGAAAAAAAGAAAGCGTTAATTAACTTATTGCTTATCGATATCTAATGTATAACTCAATTAATTAAAATATTTTTGCAATTTTTCTAATCTTAATATTTATTCTTGTGTTTCACGAATAGTAAAGTAAAGATAATATCTTGAAATATGACTCAACTCTTAAGGAGATATCGGAGTAAATTTCTTTACCACTAATTTTCTAAAATGTTTAACCAAAAATTGAACATGCTCTTTTTTTTGGTTGCGTTTGAATACTAGAATATTTTTTTAGTCAATAAATAAAAGGAGAGATAATATTTAAAATTTCCTGAGTATTAGTGATTTCATTATTGAAATATTATTTATAATGAAATTTATTATATAATAAAATCAAGTTTTCAGTTGATTTATATTCAATTCGTGTTTTGTTATATTCATTCATCTGTTCGTCTAATATAAAAACCAAAGGCTCCTCGAATTCAATTTCTTCTTTCTTTGCATTTATTTATAAATTTTTGATTTTATTTATCAATTTTTTGGATAAAACAAAAAAAAAGTATTCAATTCAATATAAATTTTGTTTCATTAATATTAATGATTTATTATTTGGAGTAAAAAATGAGTTTTACAAAAATGTCATTTTTCTTCAGAATTTTTGTGAATAAATTCCTTTTAATGATAGATGTATTCAATTGACAAACATTTGAAGTGAAAATTTCAGATTCAATTCCACTCGAATTTATCATTTCTTTGTGAAAATGTTTTCAAAATAAGTCAGAGTTTAGACCATATTATCATTGCTTTTATCTTATCTCTACTCAAAACCGAGTCTTGAATTTAAGCAAAATTATTATTCTTTGAATTTTCTGTTGAAAAAAAAGTGGTCACAAAACAAAATAAATTATGCGATGAACGACAATGTGCTCATCATAGGGGGTACTAAAGCATTACAGACAATACGTGGGATACTTTTCTTAACAAAACTCAAAGTTTGACCTTTTCTTTACTTTATATTCAATTTTAAAATATTCTCAACTTTTTATAAGATTGTAATAAATTTTAATATAAAATACAAGAATGACTAAAATTTAAATTTTATCTTGATTGAATTGGCTTCTTATTTTATCTCTCTCTAACAATTTTGCAAGATAATAATTTGCATGATTAAGACTATAAATTATAGTCTATAATATTTGAATATTGATTTGAATCTATAAACTAAAATATTGATTATTTATAAAAAATAAAATATTTATAAACAAATATAAATAATTTATTTGAGATAATAAACTAAACTTTGATATCTTGTAAACAAAATTGTGAGAAATGTTTTTTTAAGAGTCAGAAAAGAGGGCCAACACCTGACCAGACATATGTCATAAAAGTCTTAAATTTTAAATATTTTTAATGAAAAAGAAAATAAAATAATTTTTTAGAAAACATTTTACAAAATCAAAGTCTGTATCGAAATAATTTGCTCTTAAAAACAATGGTTACCGAAGAGTAACATAAGAGTACTTAAGCTAAAAACATGACATTTTGGGAAATATTCTCTAATCATACTATCAATCAATCAAAACCTTTTTTTTTTGAATTTATTTGAAAAAATTAAGTTTCTTTTCGACATTTTCTGCAATTTTGTTGATAACAAGGGTTTGTTTTTCAGTAAAAATGTGTAAAAATTGTCAGTAATTAATGACAACAAAACCGGAGTTTTTCGTAAATAATTTTGTTTTATTGTGAAAATTATAAGAATCATTGAGTAAACATAGTTTTTTGCTCGATAACAGACCTTGTTAATGAAATTCAAATTCAAGCGTAGAATATAAATGATGTAATTTTGTGGTTCAAGTGTTGTAAGTGACAAATGGAGACCATTCTGTGCCGACCGTCAGCTCTTTTTCTTTCAAAGCAATGATTTTGCGATAAATTTGTCTCTACTTTTGAGTTTAAATTGATTTCCATATCTTTTGACTCAAAGATTGTACTAAAAATAACCAAAACTTTGAATTTTTGATGTTTTGGTGTTCACTATATCTATAGCTTCTATAAGAGAGCGTAGAATTAAAATGATTTGAAAACATTTGAATCAAATGTTTAACACATTTGAAGCCATAAAAAAGAAAATTACATTTTATTTCGATATTGAATTCAAAGTAAAGATTTTGGATGAGATCTAATTTTATTGATTTATCAGAAAATTTATGACGACTTAATTTTATCGCTCTTTCATTCTTGTGGAACAGCTCGGGTTCAACTCAAGGAGTGTTACTTCTTTTGCATAATATAGAAATGATTGTCAATTTTTTGATAGTTTTTCAAATAAAGAATAATTGATTATAGAATCAGAGGTTTGGGATTCAATACATAAGTTAATGGTTTAAAATTTTATAGTTTACAAGTTTTTGTTATTTTTAGTATCAATTATTTCAGTTCAGCGACCAATTGGTTCATCAAATGATTGAGATTTAAGGCATTTGCAGGTATTTGTCGAACAGAAATCTTGATTTTTGGCCAATATTTTCAAAGAGAAATCAATTGAAGCGTCAGATAAATCACAAAAACAAAACTCTGAGAATTCTTTAATTTTTTTCTTAATATAAATTATTATTTTTCGGTTTCATAGTTGTAGTGGTGTTTAAGTGCACTTACTTTTAGACAACATAATTGCATTGCCATTCAATTCGTGTCTTTTCTTAATCTTAGTTTTTATAAGAAATTTTAAAATACATTTTTTGTCTATTTTTGTGTTTCCGTAGAGAAAGAAATTTTCTAAAACAAAATCTTGAATTTTATTCACTAAAAGTGGAAAAATTTAAACAATGATTACCGGTATTTGATTTAATGGCGACTATATTATGTCCGCAATAAAACTAAAGTGTGTGACCTAAAGAATACGTTATTCCGATCATAATTATGTTAATCATAACATTTGAGACGAAATTTTCAGAAATTTGTGTCGTATATTATTATTATCTCTTCTCAAAGGAAAATGCGCTCAAATATGAATAATTATTGAGAATTTATATGAATATTAAAATATAATCGTGAGTCCGGTCAGGGGTTATCTCTTTTTGAAATTATATTCAAATATTAATAAATAAGTCTAGAATAAAGTAGTGCTCTATTTTCCCACATTATATGGTTGTTAAACAATTATTGTCTGCCTCTAAACAAAACACTAGAACTGGTGGTAACATAACATTAATCTATTGGTCATCTGTTCCGACATCACAAAATTGTAGTGATATTTAAGTGCATTTGTTAAGACATTGGTTGCTCTGATTTAATAACAAGTCTGCGATAGTTTTTATTATTGTCATTATATTAGTTATAACTTTGGTTTGAATGAAAAGATCGAAAAAAACAATAAGCAGTTAAGAGTCAATAGTTTTGTTTTTGTTGAACGATGTTTAGGAAATGTGTATCACATCTAATATAATGTATTATCGTTTGTAATGAAAACGCGGAAGACTTACAAAAAGATATTGCACTACATATGCAAAATTTTGCACTTGAAATATGTGCAGTGCTGTTCAGTGCTGTTCAGTGCTCTGCAGCCAAAAATCAGGTAACAGTTGTATAGCTCTGCAGAATAGAGAGAAAGAACTGCAAACTTATATAACTCTTATAAGTTCTTTGAGAAGAAAAGGTTAAGGTTTTTCACTTCACGCACTTATGAATCTGTTATCGAATTATGCACGCATTGGATAAGACTCTGCAAAGACAGCACAAGACATCAGCTCACTGTTCAACAGGATTATCATCTAATAAACTAATGTTCACTTTTTTCAAAAGAGTTACACCAATTGACTCTCTATTGACTATCTTTTGTTGTCATTATATAATTGGATCTCTTCTGACAATCAATAGTTAAAGCGTTTTAGTAAATGACTAATACTTTAAGCTTAAACTATACTTCAAAATATAAATAATTGCTTTTCTAATCGATAAGTATTTTTATTCACGAAATGGAAAATTGCGAAAAAAAATTCTCATTATTGAAGTCAATTAAAGTGTTGAACGACAAATGTTGAGCCCCTTTGACTTTAAAGACTTTTTTTAGTCAAATATAAGACCTGTGCCAATACCTGTGCCAATAGTTTTGCACATGTAATGCTCAATCAATTAGTTAAATGCAATGATTTAAAGCGAGGAATTCATAATAAATGTGTTTTAATGATTAATAAATTACTTTTACAATAATTTTAATGAAATAAATGAGACCATAACTCTTCCTTATCTAATGTATCCGAGAAATATTATTTCGTCAAAAATGAGTATTTATAACAAAATATAAATTAGGAAAAAATGAAAACAATGAGCTCTTCAATAGTATATTTAAAAAACCCGAATATAATGTGTCATAAAAGTAACTTAAATTATAAATATTTTATTGTTGTACTGATTCAACATTCAATATATCACTCTTTATATACTCACAAATGTCATAACGATTAGCATTAGTTAACAAAAAAAAGTAAAACATTTAAGCATTCATTTAATACAAATACGTTTGAAGTCTTAATTAACTCAATTTTGGCGCTTCAGTTCTTATCTAATCAGAGATGGCCAGAGGGGCTCTAAATTGCATCGCTTTTCACATTATGATTGGCCTCAATTCTCATTCATTTTCCGGTGGATTACTTTTAAAGCAAATAATTTGGCGTTTCTTTGAAATCATTTAAATTAATATAAT
>JAQFZL010000351.1:0-17176 GCA_034695685.1 Galumna lanceata
TTTATTGACTAAAACTTTGGACATATTTACACCAATTATACCACTGAATCCATTCTTTTAATTATCACATCTTTTAAATCATGACTTGTCTTATCATTAGTTCTTTGATTGAAGACAATAATCGACATATAATTCATATTTATTAAAGTTATTGCACTGAACAGTATGTAAACATAGACATATTATTAACGGGAGTTTGCAAAGCGTACAGAGGAATAACGTCTGCTAAGAAGGGAACCAAAATAATAAGAGATGGGAATTTCGTTTGAAAAAGGCTTTAATTCAATGGATTTTTCTTTTAAGGATTCTTATATTTCAATTAATTTTATGAATCATTTATATACGAGTCATTCAATATTTTATAGTATTGAAATTAAGAATGAGATAGCAACTTATCTATTATAAATAAGCATGGACAAATCCGAACTTTCCATTCTTATTTTTTTTAATTGATGAAATAATTTTATTTGTGTTAAACTGAATTATCTAGTTATATAGCATAAAATGCCAAACGATAGTGTCTGGATAATAATAACGATTCCTAGAAAAGAATATGAAAGGGAACTGAAAAAGTTAAGGCATCAAAACACCAGGAATAATAATAATAACAAAGGTAAGTTTTCTTTTAAAATTTAAGTTTAAATTAAAATTTTAAGTTTTATTTGGTAGTTAATAATAAAAACTTACCAAGCTAGTTTTATTTATCAATTCTTATTAGAGACTGAACTGCTTTAAAGATTAACTCATAAAATATTTTTAATCCTTAACTCAATTAAATGATTGCCTTTTATTATTGAAGTGTCGGTCAAATAAAGTGCTTAACTTTATGAAAAACAAATACCTATCCGTAAATGTAGTGAAAATTTGAATTTAAAATCTTCTTCAGTATAAGATTTAAAATTTCGTTCATAGTTATAGTCGTGTATAGTTATACGGTATAACTTATACCTTAAATAATTTTATGTTATCTTTTTGTTGTTGCTAGAAAAAATACTTTTACTTAAAAAAGTAAACAAGTAAAGTGAACTTGAATAATAATTTTATACTTATTTTAATGCATTTTATTAACATTAATGACAGCAATATTTCAAATAAATAATTTATTTTAATGATCATGGTAAATTTGCTAAATCATACTATTTAATTAATTAATTATTGAAAGTACATTCAATGAAGAATTGTTTGTAAAAGACTTTTTTCAAATATAAGTTATCATATATTATAAAGAATATTAATAAATAATGATTCAACAAATTTAACCAAATTATCGATCAATATTTTAACCAAGGTGGTGGTTAGTAATAACATTGATTAACTTTATTAAAACTTAACAGATGAATTCATCACTTCTATGAGACAACAAAAAGACCTCGATGAAAATTCTTGGGAAAAGGTATTTTGAATTAATATCCTTAAAGAATATTTTATTAAAGATTAGTTTTACCAAAAATTAAATAACCAAGCTAGTACACGATACGTTAGATGAACTGCAATTCGAAGCTGTTTGGGTGCCGACACGTAATGGCAATCACTTCCAGATTTATTTTTCATGTGATCTGATAGAAAACGATGGGGTTCTCAATATATTCAAAGAGAAAGGAATTGGAACTAAAGCTGAGACTTCTATTGGTTTTATTCCGTTTAATCTATTTTTTAAAGAAGAAATTAGTGATAGTGATGATGACCCCCACCCCGGCGAAAGGGGAGGCAAAAAGTTCAAACCGAACAAATCTTCGGTCAATATTTTCAAAAAGAATGCACAGGAATTCCTTCAATCCGTGACCTCTCGTCTGACTGTAGCTCAAGTGGTGGATAGCGTCCGATCGGGTTCTGAGATTACTTTCGATTACTGCACGTACAGCATATCCGCGGCCTTTATTTGTTGTTTTGGTCTCGTGGCTAACGATCCCATCAACATATCTGCCTCAATGTGTATCGAACCTATTCTTGTAATTATTTCTTGTCTTTGAAGTGGTATTTAATGGTTTCACTTATTTCAGGGAACAGTTATGGCAATGACTTTTGGTTTACTTATTGAAGACAAAAGTCTGTTTTGGTTGGGTTTCAGGAATAACATTATATCCATATTTGCGTTGTCAATGTTACCAGGGTATGTTATTGGACTCATATTCTTCATTTGGAGAACAGAATGGAATCCTCCTCCATTGGGTAATGTCTACTATCTAAATTATTACCATGTTCATTTAGTTTTTTGTCAGGTATTTGGCCGACGGCACAAATGCAGTCGAGAGGAACTTATTGGGGACTCATTTATGGTGTAATGATAGCCTCACCGGTTGGCGGTGCAGTTGCAGTATCTCTTCTTCATTCGAATTATGTGGGACTGGTAGGGGTGGCCATAGCCTCCACATTTCAGCCACCTTTTATCAACACTGGGATGGAGTGGGCATTGGCCACACATAATCAAATTAGGGGTTTATGGCAACAAACTGTGCCCTACAATATAAGCGGTGAAATTTATTATATGAAACCTGCGTGGGCTCCACAGGAGGGATACACTCCTGTCTATTCCTATGATATGAGAATAGAGAATACACTGTTAGGATGTGTGAGTATGGCTCTCACCACCGTCAATGTCTTTGGAGTTCTGGTCGTCGCTTACTTTACATTAAGGGTTTGATTGATATTTCATTGTGAATGACTTCAAAATGATTTGGTTTCAGATTAAGGAAATCATACCATTGGATAAAATTAGCCCTGCTACTCAAAGGTTCTTTAATAAAGATATAAGAGTAAGAATTATCACATTAGAGATCAAATTTTAAAAAATATTCAATTTGATGAATAGTTGGCCCGAGAATACAATAGAAGGCATTCGAGAAATAATAATTATGAAGAGCCTCTTGGAAAACAAATTCTGAAAGAATGGGCAGTAAGTTTCTTAATAATTAGAACAAATTTTTTATTTACCTTGCTCATTTTTCGTAGGAAATAGCTGGTCTCGATAAGAAACAATTCTTGAGCTCTAGTCCTGAGGCCCGAATCACACAATTGCAGACTCTTTATGACATCGTAAGTAAAACTTCTTTCGTTCAATATTTAGGCCTTATTTTTGATTATATGTTAGACTAAATGTTGTGACCATTGAATGACTGAATGATAATAATATGAGAAATAATGTTTAAAATTAGAAATTTTCGTAAATTAAAATTAATATTTAAATATTGTTTCTGATTATGACTTAATCTGAAGTATAGAAAATTTATGGTATAATTTGATTGAAATTTAATCAAAAATAATGTTTAAACAAATTTTAAGTTATATTTAAATTACAGATAAAAGATGTGGAGAAAGACGAGACCTATAAGAAAGTGATTCAGATGGCAATGAATGATAGCCGACGAGCACAGAATGCAGGGTCTGGTCTCGTTAGAAGACTCACCCAACCATATATTCCAAGAGCTTTCCACAGCAATGGTGACCCAATGCAAAAACCTGACGTTTGGAATATTGAACAGGAGTTGGCAAAGGCTCTTGGTCGTAGAACTGGTGAGAGTAGTGGGGGTGGTTTGCATAACCCCGCATATGACTATAGTTACGACGATAACGAACCCCCATATGGAACGGGAAGAGGATTGAGAGCCGAAGATTTGGTCAGTGAAAGGCGTCAGAGCAAACTTCTTAGGAAATCTTTGCGAAACTCTCCTCGATCTCCATATAGCGTATGGCCCGGCGGTAGACCTCAAAACAGAGATTCTTTTGACAATTACAATGAGGTGAGACAGCGTCACCCCCGACGCACCAGTTATCCTGATCAATTCGACTCAAATACAACGACCACTACTTTTTAAAAAATAAAGATTTTTAAAAAAATTTATTGTTAAAGTATTGCATTAAATATTTTATATTTAAATTTAATGACATTTTGGTTATGGCATGTATTATATGAGCTGATCAAAAGGTACCGACGGTACCGTTCGGTTAGTGACAATCAATGGTAAAAACTTTTATGCACCGCATAATTATTTAATGAATTCAGAGCCAATAAAATGAATTTCTTATTATGTGTTTACAAAAATTCGATACATTTGTTACAGTTTATGATAAAGTGATTGAATAAGCGATAGGTATTAACTTACTCTTTTCAATTAACTCAAAAAAAGAGAATTGATCATGTAAAATTTGCATGTTTTATTATGGTTTTCCTTATTCAGTATGAATTGCAGGAAGAAATCCATTAATAGATTGTTCAATAAAAATATAATTTTTTAATACTTTCTTTTATTGTTAAAAAACATGAATTGTTTGTCAATTCTTTAGTAACAATTAAAACATTTTAATATATTCGCGGATCGTTTGCTTTCCATAAGATTTATATAATACCATTAAATATGATTTTTACCTAAATTTTCAAAAATACTCCAATTTTTGTGATTTGTGTCATCCAATGTCTCAATTAAGTTAACTGGAAGTCATAAAAATCATGTATGAATTGAAAGGACCTTTTGTATGAATCCTTTAGTCGAGTGGTTATACTTTTGTATTCAAAGATTTATTTCTGTCTCTCATATGAATACAATTTCGAAGATTTTTTTGTCGGAAAATAATTATAATTAAAAAGTCATTTGGATTTCATATAAAAGCGATGAAATCATAGCAAAGGATTCAGTTTTAGAATAAACCATAAGAAAAATGAGTGAAAAACTTTTACTAATTCTTGTTATTAATATATTTTTACTCTTAATAAGTTTTGATCTTGTCAATTCTTTATCGTCAAAAGGAGATATCATAATAATTGGTGGTGGAAAAGGGTAATTTATAATAATATTTACTAGTTTAATTTTCATTTCTAAAATTTGTTGATACAGAAAAGGTGGTCATCCAATGCTGTTAAAGACGGGTAAAAGAAGAAAAGGTGATATTATTATAATTGGTGGCGGAGGAGGTGGTAAAAAAAAAGGCATGAAGAAGAAGATCGTCAAAGTTATACCGAAGTTTATCCCAATGCCTATTCCTGATAAAGGTATGGGTCATGGCTTTGATGACCATAGCTTTTGGAAGTAAACATATTTTTTTTCATATATTCTATCATATTTTGTTTAAACTAACCATGTACATTTTAATTTAAATCGTCACTTAATGCATTATTGTTTAATGGAATTATGGAATATTTTTTCATTATCTTTATAAAAATAAAATGTTTTATTAGCTAGATAGTTTTTTTATTTGTATATGAGAATAATAAAATTAAATTGAAATCATGTATATTTACTAGTTTAGTTTTTTTGTTAACAAATAGTTCAATGAACTGTCAACAGGTGATCAAAGTATTAGAACTAATTTCTTGAAAATAGATTTTTAAACTAGGTCTGTGCGAATGTCCTTGTTAATATTCTAACATCTTTGAGTCGATTAATTAAAATGCTTTTGGCTGTAATTTTTTAATACAAACAAAATTAAAAAATAAATGTGTCATTTTGAGCATGGACAATGTTTAGGTGTTTTGCTTATTGTCATTATCATCAATTGTCTTGGTCATTTATTAATTGATTTAATAATTTATTCGAGTTTAAAGTCAATGAACTCTAGAGTAGTGGAAAACATAATTCATTAAATGATTAAAATGAGCTAAAAATGTGTTTCAGTTGTGATTATGGCTGCGATTGGCATCAAATTGATAGCGATATCTATTGCTATTAACACACGTGAGATCAGACACGACTCTCTGGTCAGTAGAGAGTATTGGTTCAATACTTATGATTATATAGTGGTGGGCGCCGGCACTGCAGGATGTGTTGTGGCCGCAAAACTGGCCGATGATATCACCAAAACTGTGTTATTGGTTGAGGCCGGAGGACCTCAGAATTCCACATCAGATATTCCTGGTTATTTTCTCCAAGATAATCCCTTCATATACTTAACCATTTGTTATTATTTGCAACAGCTTTGAGGCCAACCCTAACTGAAACACCATTTGATTGGAGTTATGAAATAAAACCGCAAAAATATGCATATTTTGCCCGAAGAAATGGTAATATCTTTTATTCTTCGGGTCGGGTGTTTGGCGGCACTTCAACTCTGAGTCATTTGAATTACTATCGCGAAAGTCGTGAATATTTTGAACAGTGGGAGAGTCAGTCCGGGGCTAAAAATTGGTCGTATGATTCGGTTCTCCCATTCTTTTTAAAGTCAGAAAATAATTTGGATTCAACTCTGCTTCAGACAAAAGATGGCATTCATAAGAGTGGCGGTCCTATATCTGTGTCCACTACAAGTCCTGATAAAGTTCTCAGACATTATTTGACAACTGTTGAGACTCTTGAATATAATGAGACTTTTGCTGACGGAAGACAACCATTCGGTGTGGCTCTAATGCAAAGGATGATTAATAAAGACGGAATGGCACAGTCGACAGCCACCACATATCTCGAGTCAAAAATACGGTTTAATTTACACTCTTTTGGTAACACTTATGTCACTAAAATAGTTATGGATCGCGAAAACCGCGCAATTGGTATCAGATTTTTAAAAGAAGGCACTTATACTACAATTAAAGCCAAAAGAGAAGTAATTATTTGTGCCGGAGTTGTCGGTCAGTATTCAGTTCACTAAAGTATTTTCATTAAGTAATTCTTATAACAATAGGTTCGGCACAACTTTTAATACTGTCAGGTATTGGACCAAAAGAACAGTTAGAAAAGTTGAATATACCCGTCATTTCCAATGTGAGAGTCGGACAGAACCTTAAACATTCAGTTTCAGTAGATCTCGATTACAATATTAAAGACCAAACACTTATTGAAAGGCCGATACTGTTCACAGATTCTGAGATTGAATACTATACTGAACATATGGGACCACTCGCTTACATCGCTTCAGCCATTCATTGTTTTCTTGAGATCCGAGAAGTTGATACCGGACTCAGTAATGGATGTGTTTTGCCTCACATCCACTTTTTGGATGCGTTTTCAGACAAATTGATAGCAAATATGAATTATAAAACAGAATGGAATCAATATTACGGTCCATATTTAGATAAATCTATTTTCAAACTAAAAGCTGTTCTCAGAAGACCAAAAAGTACAGGTATTTTGACACTCGAATCCGATAACCCATTAGTAAAGCCATTGATTGATCCGCGAGTGTTTGACATTCAGTCAGATATCGACCATTTGGTCGAAACTCTTAAACATTCACTAATTATATATCACTCGGAAATGATGTCCGAAATAATTGAGCCCTTTATTAGTCCAGTGCCGGGTTGTGAACCCTGTGATGACGAACCTTATTGTGAGGCATATCTTAGATGTGCAGTCCATACATATACCGGTTCCTTATATTTGGTCGGTTCTTGTCTTATGGGAGCCGATGAAAACCCCAATTCTGTGGTCGATGAGAGGTTTAAAGTAAAAGGAGTGACAGGACTTCGTGTTATCGATGGGTCTGTTATTCCAGTGCCCACAGAACAGACCGAAACCATTGTCATAATGTTAGCCGAAAGAGGCGTTAGTTTTATAGAAGAAGACAACAAATATGTTTCTAAATTACCCCAAATTAAATTGAATTTGACACAAGCTTGGACTAATTTATTTACTGGTAATTAAACTTTGTATTATTAATATATAGATCATTTATATTATTAATTGATTGAATAAAAAAAGAATAAATATAAAAATCCTAATTATTGCTTGGTAATTGACTTGATTAAAAATAACAATTAATAACTTGCTATTCAGTACTCAGAGCTCAAATAGGTTTCACAACTTTTGTGGTATCATTTAAATGATATAATTTGGTAAAAGTCTGGGTAAAGCGCTCAACATTAGTAAGAAGTGCTCATTAGAAGAACTGGTGATAGACTTATTGCGAGTTTTTTTTGGAAAAGAGATTATAAGATATTTTTTTAATAACTTTATCTGACGACGAATTTATTAAAATAAATTAATTTCGGAAATAATAATTAATTAAATTATGAATTATATCTTATAAATCATTTAACCTCATATTAGTTATATATTATATACATTAAACTGTAGTTTTATATATTAAACTTATTCTTAATAGAATTGGTTTAATAATTTTTGCCGTTTTTAAATTATCTAGTTAATTAAAATGATAATCAAACAAATGGTTCATAAGATTCAAATTCATTGCTATTAATCCAAAAATATATAAATGATTATTCAATTATTCAATCAAACTAGAACACTTAACTTTTAACTTGCTATTCTAGAATAATTCATATTACCATGTATATTTATTATATTGAACGATAACAATTAACGGAAAATTATTTTTATTAAATAAGTTAAAAATTAAGGTAAAAGTGATTTACAAAAATATGAATCATATATGGATTTAAAATAATTTTTAAAACTATTTTTAAAACAATTATTTTTTCAAAAAAAATTATATATAATTTTAATTTCAATAATGAAGTGATATTTTTGGTGAAAAATTCTTGATGTGAATCAAATGCTTTGAGTAAATTAGTGAAGGCTTTTCAATGAACAGAATGAATGGTTTAGTTTTTTTAATGTGATTTCAGTTCATTAAACTTATTGTCGAAACCAAACTGTAATATAAAAAATAAATTTTAATTAATTTAATTTATGAAAAACTAATTTCTAAACTTTCATTGATAATAACTGCATGAAATAACCTTAACACTTTTATAATTTCATTAATAGCAACAAACCATTGAATTAAGGCTTTAATCCTAACTTTAAGTTCAAGTTATCTATCACTGAGTCGTTGAACTGTAAGAACTCTATTATCCAATTGAATAAACAAAGAAAAACTTATTTGTCTTTTATTGATATGTCTTTAGCCGTATTGAGTGGTTAGTGACGTGAAAAACCCAATTATTTTGTATTATATATGAAACAGAAATCGGTTTCAACTTTTAAAGTGTTATTAAAAGTAACTAAAAGACTGAAAAGTGAAGAAATAATAATATAATAAAAATTGAATTTTTATTTATTTATTTAATTTTTATTTAAGTATTTATATTTATGTGACGAAAGTCAGAGTCAGAGATTAAAACACAAATAAATTGTAAAAAAATTAAATAAGTATTTAAGACTTTTGATGAAAACTCAGATCATTTGATACTAAACTTGATCTTTGATACTATCGATTAGTCGGTCAACGAATTCATTCATTTATTTTAAAATCCATTTTTTTGAGATTATTTTAAAATGAGTAAAACAATAAATAAAACTAAAGACTAGTATTTTCTTTGATTTTCTCATACCTTATGTTTAGAATAATATTTTGATTAATTGAAACATAGATTTAAATCGAAAAATAAAAGAAAATATTATCAATAAAATCAATAAATTATTTTCTGATATTATTTTATTTAATTCCTTTAAAATGAGTTTTTGTTTTGTTTAGGTCTGTTCTAATTAATGATCTTGATATAATATTATTACCTGGTCGTCCATAGATTACTTGTGAAGCACTAGCTCTCATTGGCTCTCGATTTTTGAACCTTGGGTCAATATACCCAGAGCCTTTTGTCTTGACAATGATTCCATCTTCAAGAAAGCCATCGTCATCATTGCCCATGATTTTATATCCGGCTCTAAGCGGGACATCCATATAATCACCTCTCAGTTTATGCATTCCTATAAAAATTTAAACAAATATTAATGACTTTAAGAAAAGATTATAAAATATGTTTCGATTATTAATAATATTTTAAATTTAAAGTTAAAAAAAACAAATAATAAAATCTTTTATCAAATTATTGAATCAGAAAATCATTTTAACATATTTGTGCTTGCTCATTTTTCAAACTATTTCTATAATCCTTGATTTAAACAATTCTTTAATCGTTTTCTGACCTAAAAATTCAAAAGTATATAATTAACAATACGTTAGCTTGCTCAATTTTTAACTTCAACTTTTTATTTATAAACAAAATATATACACAAAAAATGTATATATTATTAAAGAAAAATGGCCAAGAGCTATTTATTTCATGGTTTAGAACATTGTAAGGTTAAAGAGTGTGGTGACCCTTAAGTTATTTAAAATATATTCAAGTTAGTCTCACTATCCATCAAGTATTTTATTATTTTATTATTGTTGAATGTGAAAAGTATCTAGAACAAATATAATCATTTACTAACAAAATTGTTTGATCAATTAAATTAAACAAATCTTCTCTTGTGAATGTTCAGGATATTTTTTTTAGATTTTGTGATAATTGATTATAAATTCATTTAATTAATTTAACTTGGTCATCCATTCCAAAACATTAAGATTACATCGTTTTTGTTGTTTTTTTTGGTGGATTAATCCTTAATAAATTGATTTTGATCTAGTGCAAATTTACCATTTTTTTAAAATAATAATCAAATTAATATTTAAGCTTGTTAATATTGTTAATATTAAAATGAAAAAACTCGATTAACTCCATTAAATTTTTAATGAAAATCACTAATCATTGCATCGAAAACTGTTAATGAGTTTTATATTCATTTATATTAATAACAATTTTAATAATTAATTCAAAGAATTTAATAATAAATAAAAATTGTTTTTGTTTTTTATTTATTACTTGAGTTCTACTTTCTATTCATTAATTATGAATAGCCAAGAGCTTTGTTTAAATCAAGTCAAAACTCATACAATTATCTTATTATAATCTTAAATATTATTAATCACATTTTATTGAGGTTTTGGCCACAACTCTTTCAAAAGTAGAATGATTGATTAGTGACCACCATCTTATTTACCATGCTTATTTATTTAAGTACTTATAAATATAAATAAACTTTAATATTGGCTTAATTCTTGATCAATTGATCTAGCTTAGATTTTATCTTCAATATGCTATATAATGTTTATTAAATATGTCTGACGTCTCTAATTAATAATTTAGTTTAATTTTTAGAAAGATTAAAGTATCTACATACTTTAAAACTTCAATTAATATTAAAGTAATATTGATATGTTTTTAATTTTTCATGATTAAAAGCTATTTATTAAAGTTAGTTTATTTAACAAGTTACATCTATAATCTATAATCTTGCTCATTTTTATCAGAAAAAGAATTTTTTATTCTTTTTTACGAAATTTCTATAAATATATCATATATTATATATGATAAAATATAAATTACCTTGGCGCTGGCACAAGCACATTTGGATGAGGACCACAAAAGATAAAATTAATGATAAAAATTTCATCTTGATTATTTGAAAAGTTTGGTGTTCGTTCAAAATGAATTGCAACTTGGTTATTAATCTCAACTAAATTAAGGAAACAGTAGATGAGCACAGGTTACAAATGAACACCAGTTCAGTCAAATGAAGGGAAATGACTTTTCGAGAG
This sequence comes from Galumna lanceata, assembly GCA_034695685.1. NCBI lineage: Eukaryota > Metazoa > Arthropoda > Arachnida > Sarcoptiformes > Galumnidae > Galumna > Galumna lanceata. The sequence continues at coordinate 11,308 of JAQFZL010000351.1, forward strand.
AATAGAAGAGCTATTTTCCAAAAGTGAAAGTGAAAAGTGAATCAAAAAATCATTTCCTTTATATACTGTTTAAACGACTGACACTTTTAACTACTTTTCACTCTTGTTTGGAGAGACAGACTTTTAGAGTCAGTGCAGAAAAAGAGCGAAACACTAAAAGCAATGGATATAAAAAAAATTCAGAACATGTCATACAATACTAGTTTTGTATACGACTGGTGTGGGCTCTATAGGTATTGCCAGTGAGCACAGGTACGCAATTCGGGTCATTAGGAATTAGAGGCATAGCTTTGCTAACCATAAATCTGTTGGAGAGCTCTCCCTCTCAACGTACATAGAATTAAAAACTGGTCCAAACCCATTAGTATATAACTAAAATTAAGCATGGATATTTTCAAACTCAAATAATATAACAATAAAACTAAAGCCCAATAAAAATTATAACAAAATTGTTTTATTCAATAATTTATTGAATAATTCAAAAGTTATTTAATGGCAAGAATTTCATTAAAAATTGCATAAAATAGAAATCATTTAACTCTAGTTTTTTAAGTTTATTTAAAGAGAAATTTGGTCTTATTTTGTTCCCACAATTCAACTGATAAATACCTTTTCATACATTATTTGAAAGTTTCTAACTATTGATTAGTAAACACTTCTATAGATGTCATTTAATTTAAGACAAAAATGCAATTAATTTATAAAAATTATTTTCTAAACCAAACATTTCTGTCACTTATTTTTCGAGACTTAAATATAAGTTTTCTATTGAGAAGAATATTTTTAGTCCATTGAATGAGAATTTTAAGAAACAAAAGAAATAAATGAAAGCAAAAAAAATATTAACTCAAAGAAGTAAATAATATGAACAGAATTAGAGTAATAAAACAAAGAATCACTGGTTAATTGATGATTAATAGAGGCCTGACTCAACTTATGAGAGAGTGAACATAGGCTAACCTAGCTTAAATTTAGACCAAACCATTGGCCTATTTATTAATGTTTTTTTCTTTTGTCTATTTTTTTTTCTTTCTCTTTATTTCTTTCAGTTTCTCAGAAGTCGAGTACTTTTATTCATTCGCAATGATCTGCGCCATTGATTTGCGCGCAAAGGTATCGAAGCACAGGTATATGTTAAGAGAAATCTCGAAGAACTTCTTTAAGGGTAATCGGCCCCGGGTTAAGGGTTCTCTTTTACTGACACTATTAGCACAGAAATTGAATGTTTGTTTAGAAAGATTGCATTTCATCTCTTTTTCTTCTTTAACCACAAGACATAAACCGTGAGATAAAGCGGTTTTAAAATGAATTTTAAAGTTTTCTTTTTTATTCTTTTATTGAATTAATTCAAATTCGCTTTAATCTGATTTAATGGTTGACTATCAGTGCTTTTATATTATCAGTAAATAAATGTTACATGCTTCATTTTTTTATCAAACCATTGATTAGAATTTATTTATTAATTTATTTATAGTTATATTTTGAAAGAAAAAATGTTATTAATTCTATAGTATAGTCATTGTCTCAGATCTGACCGACAAATCTTAAGGAGTGAGCGATGGATAGGGAGAGGAAAAGAGAATTATTGCTCTAATTTTTTAGTCCAACTTATAATCAAATGTTGTTTTGCAACCATTTTTAGTGGTCTTAGGAATGTCTTAATTAAAGGATAAGGAAAATAATTAGTTAAGAAAACTGTTTAACAAAAAATAAAACAATTATTTTTAAAGAAATAGTTTATTATTTAATAATAATTGTATTTATTATATTCCGCTCAGAATTTATTGCATCAAAATATTGCTATAAATAAATTATTAGATCTAATTATTATTATTTAATAATAGCTTTGGATTTGTTTTTTGAATTTAACTCAATTTAGGAAAAAATAGTCTTTTCCGTAGTATTAGAAATGTTTATCTAATACTGGAAATTGTTTTAATAGCTTTTGACAGTTGATAAGAAACTATCAACTTTTTTGTAGGAAATACTGTTTCAACTGATTTTTAAATGTTTTTATTATTAGTTTTTTTTACGAAAATAGTAATTAACGTTTAAAACAATTTGTAAATATGATTGATATCTATTCCACTACTCATCCATAAATAGGCGAAAGTTAAAACTAGATTTTCAACAATTGGCAAAGTCAACAAGGTATATCAATAATTGCTAGTAATAAAATTTCCATTTTCACAGTTGATTTAATACTTAGTTTATTTAATAATATGCTCTAGGATAAGAATATTAAAGTGGCTTTAAAATTAAAAGCCTTTTAAATTTTTTCTGTTAAATATTTTGGCCTTGATCAAATTTTTGATACGAATTAAACTTAATCAAATTAATCTTAATTAATATTGAAATTTGCATGAAATCGCTTCCTAATTATTATTAAGATATATCCTAGATTACGTGCAAGGTGAATTCTGTATTCTAAGATAATTTTAGCTAGGTAAAGTTTATTTTAAATATATTAATACATTATTGAAAACAATAATAAACTGAAAAAAATTCCTAAACTATAATAATAGAAATAAAATAAAATTGTATGTAAATAATAATAGACCACCTTGCTCATCGCATAAAAAATTGTTTGCTTAATGATTTGTTTTGAAATAAAATAAAATTAACTAATTTAAGATTAAAAATATTGACTGGATTTTTTGTGGGTCATAAATTTCCGCATTTTATTACAGTTTAATTTATAAATAAATACAAGTTTTTAGTTATAATTATTTAGTGATTATTATCGCAAAAAATTACAGAAAAAGTCATTAAATAAGTTTTTTTACGTTTCAGCGATTCATCAGAAAAGTCGTGGAAAAGTATTTATTTTATTTTGAATTCTTATAGAGTTTTATTTACTGACGAATATATTAAAGTTATGGTAAAATACATTTCCACCAGAAGTCAAGATAATATGTTTTTATTTTATTTGATTAATTAAAAAACAATAAAATCTTAATTAGAGTGTAAACTAAACATTAAAAAAGTAGTAAATTAACTGAAGTTTTCCGTAAAAATAAGTTACTTCACATAATTTTTTTTTAAAAACAAACTTTGATTTTATGACACTTTTCCTGAAAATAATCTAAAAATTTTGTTTATTTTTTTGCAAAAATAAGAAAACTGTAAATTAGAGGGAATTTCATTATGATATTTAATTGTTCATTTAACACATTTGCCTTCGGCACATCCATTAGGACAGGCGTCTTCAACTTGCAAACGGTTTCCTCTGAACAAGGGACATTTATAGACAATGTTAGGTTTGCACCCTGCTCCATTTAGATCTGCGCCACAGTATTTCTTTCGTCTCCTGTGCTCATCACCACATGAACAGTGAAGGTTTGCAAAACACGGGTTGTCTAAGAAATTGTTCAAATATTGACCATGGTTATTTTTCTTGTATTCTCTTTTACCAAGATAATGACTCACCCTTTTGAGCCTTAGTCGCACATTCATAGTTTTTCTCAGTACAGGCTCTGACAGCAATGGCTGTCTTTCTAAGATTGCTCTTGCCACAGAAATAGATGAGTTCCCGGCTACAATTACCCGGTCCTATTTCAGAGCCACAATACTCGCCGACAAACTTTGCATTACATATGCACTGAGCGTTCCCTCTGAGCACTACTATTGATATAAATATACAAACAATTAATGGAATACAAAAAATAGTGAAATAATTGGAATTCATTCCACGATTTCGATAACTTTTGGTTTAAAAATATAATATTTTTCTAAATTTAAGTCTTTTAAGTCTTAAAAGTTTATAAAAAGTTATTTTAATCAAAATTCTTGACTAAAATCAACTGATGTGTGATTTGATGAGTCAATCAATTATATTAAAGGAAAAAATGTCACTTGAATTATAAAATATGCAAATATGATTGGTCATCACCATGCTTAATTATATAATTATGGTTTCGGGCAAAAAAGGCTTTCTTTTATAAAAATTACATTATTGTTATAAACAATATTTGCTTAAAATATGACTTAAGTCACGCATTATTGCAATTAAAGAAAAGGTAAAAACCAAAAGTTTTCGCAAGAATTTTACGGTTAATCAAGCTCAGTTTATTAGCATGTTTTATTATGATGAAAGATTTGAATAAAGCCAGTGATCAAGTTAATTTATCACATTTGAAACAATAGATAAATTGAAAGAATTGCTGTTTTGATTGATGAAACAGAAAAACGATTTTTATATCACTTTCTAAACATTTGAATAAATTTTAATAAAATTTGCAAAAATGATGAGTCAATAAAAACCTAAGAAAAGGTTAAGAGAACAGAATCTTATGGAAAGAATATTCATTTATTCGATAGTAATGGCATTCATTTGAGAAAAACTCATTTAGAAAGCATTCGAGTCGAGAGTCGAGTCACTCAATAATAAAGACAAGTTTGAGTCCAGAAAGAGAGGTCTGGACTCCGACAGAACAGAAGCCTAACTGAGAGTTGGCTCTCTTTCAGCAGAAATGAGATCAAATGAAATGGAGATTAAGATCGTATATGAGATTAAGGCCTTCTAACGGGACTCTTAGCTAATGTATTTACTCCAGCAATAAATACTATTGACTAAACTCTGGCAGAGGCACAGACTCTGAGCTCTCGAGAATGAAAACCAGTTTTGACGGCGTGTCTCATACTTTATGACAGAACCAGTTATACAATCGTAATATCAAAGACTTATTTCAACTTTTCTTTCTTTAAATTAAATTTTTTAGAGAAAACATTTTTCAATAAAATATTTGGAGATTTAAGAAAAAGTTTTTTATTTCCATATTATTTGAAAATCAAAAGACTCAACAAAAATATGTAAAATATAAAACCTCTCATAAATATTCAACAAAATTTTACTCCAAGAATATGGGCTAAGGGGGTTACCAAGGAGGTTATCCATTAAATGCCTAAAACAAGAAACTTATTCTCATTTTTTTCAATGATTTCTCACTTTAGTTAATGAAAAACAAACAAAATTCCAGCAAATATTATATCCGATGTCTGAGACAATGAAACAATTTTTCATTTAATATCTCATTTAATTCATGTATTTTTGTTATTTCATTGGGGTTTTGGTTAATAAAACTTCGTTTAATTGCACTTCAATTCAAATCAATTGATTTTATTAGAAAATTTTGGTTTCAGATATTCTATACTTAAGGCGAGTCTCAAAAAAATATATAAAATAACTTTGTTTTTACTGTCATTTATATATAACAAACACAATATAATCATTCAATTTATTGATTAATCAAAAGATTTTTCTCTTATTCTTCTTTTATTGAACGAAATTCAGCCTTAAGTCAAAAGTCAGGTGTATTTCAACGTTTAGTTTATTGTTTCAAATCAATACTTCATTCCTATTGATAAGCAGTGGATAGGGATAGTCGACCCCTAATCAAAATATGAACTAATTTCAATACAATGAGCTAGATAACTAATATAAGTTTTATCTATTCAAATTAACTTATCTATTAAATATTAATTATTTCCGAATCCATAGCCCACTTGATTCTGTGAACTTATTTGTACTTAACAAGTGTTTAATTATCCCATTTTAATCAATTTATTAAAAATAAAACTAATAATTATAACTCTAAAAACTAATTAATAAATAAAAAGTTGTCCTAGTTAATTAACTTTTACTAAACATCAAATTTATTAAACGCAAAGTTTTAATTAAATATTATTAAAAAGAAAGTAAAAAATTGTGTGAATTGAGTCAAACACAAGAGTAGAAAAGTAACAAAATATTTAATTTCATATTTTAATAGTTAAGTTAAATTAAGATGACTTAAGATTTACTTCTATTTTTACATCAGTTTTGGTCTAAATATCTTTTTTTTGTGTATTAATTGAAGTCAACAAAAAA
>JAQFZL010000352.1:0-17173 GCA_034695685.1 Galumna lanceata
ATTGAAAATAATCTTTTATGACATTTAATCGATTTTCAAGTAACTGATCCGTCATATAATTGATTAATTCAACAATAATTATGAATTCATTATTCAGTCTTCAATCAAATAATAAAAATAATATCAAATAAGAATTGAATGCTTGAAATCTTCCTATAATTGAAACGATAACTTATTCAGAGGTCAGTGTAGTATAAGTTTAAGATGGTTTATAAAAAGAAGGATCAAGCTAGTTCATTCAATTGGAATGTCTGATAATTTAAATAAAACTAAAATAAATGAGCTTGTGGTCATTTTGTCATACAATCAATACAATGAAAGTTCACTATTATTTCTATTAAACTGAAGACATAAATAATTTATTTACAAAGAATTCATTTTTATCATTGAATTAATTGTTTGAAGTCAGTAGTTAGTGATGTCAAGTAAAGTAAATTACTAACTACTGATGTCTTAGTTGTAAACTTTGACCGACAGCTGATCCGATTGTTATTTGACGAGAGTTTAAATTAAATTACATTTTGTTTAATATTAATATTTATAATAATATTTACATTATATGAGTATTAGTTTTGCTCAGAATATTTGTGGTGATATGTTGGCCTTAGTGTCCACGTGTGGCAAATATGAGTTGTGGTGATGGTGTCCACCATTAGTATGATTACCGCCCATCAAGAAATTAGTGCTAAGACACGAAGCAGGAATACCTTGGTGAGACATCACAAGCCCGGCGCTCAACTTATGCGATGATAAATGAGGACTTGACGTCACGACAGGACTTGGAGTTATCCATTTGGGTATTGATGTTGGAATCGGTGACTGAGGTATTAGTGATGGGGTTAACGATTGACTGTTAGGACTACTTATTTTTCCTATAAAATAGCGATCAATCGATTAATTAAATGAATTGAATAAAAATCAATAATAATGTGTATTATTTGTGTTATAACTTATAAGTTATATAAGAGAAGACCAAAAGGAAGAGTCAATTGTTATATCAAATGATAAGATAATAAGATTTGAGATAAATATATCGTCTCATCGTTTCCTAAAATACCATTTGATTGTATTTATCATCGATTGTGTGCCAACAGAATATTATGTTATGTTGAGCCTTGAGGTCATTCTGTGCTCACAAATAAATTTGATTTCGAATCTATTCGTTTCGATGGCATATAATTTGATAAACTATTCAAACGCTTTATCTAAAAGGCATTCCAAATGATATTTCTTTAGTTGTCTCTGAGCTCATCCACAACAACAATTGAGGCCTAACTTTTCACTAATAAAAAATACAAATAAATAAAATGCTTACAATTCATTGAAAGATAAAGAAATGTCTTATGAATTGTTTATAAATTAAAAATCGATTCAAAAGATTATTTCTTTATTTAATTGTAATGAAAAAAAAATTAAATGGTTTTGCATTCAATCTATTTATTAAAAGAATAGAGAATTTATTGAATCAATTAAACGTTTAGCTAATAATGCATTTGACGTCTAATGTGAGTCAAATCTGTATACATATAATCGTCTTAATTAACCTATAAATTGAATTAACAAATAACGAACGCATATAAAAAACAGTTAAATAGTGAGACAATAAGAGCACAAACTATAGCCAAATGAGAGCAACTATTTTCTATTTTAACAGAAATTTTTTTGTTCATTTCGTCAATAATTATTTGAGTTTGCATTTGGAGTTAATGTGAATTAAGGCTGAAAATAGAGAATGATTTATATAAACAGTTGTTTCGTATCTAAACTCTAAAATTAAATGTATAAATATATGAGAAGAGCGAATGAGAAAGTAATTTGCAATTTACTTTTGTCTCTAATTTGGGTGATTTTGTCTCTAAATTAACCAAAAGATAAATAGTTTTTGTCTAAATTACCCCTTTCTCTCTCATTCTCTCTCTTTTCCTCTCAAATGTCTAAAGTCTCTAAAAAATAGTAAAAACAGAGTCTGGACTTCTGTTAGGGAACATATACTCTAAATAATGTCTTATATCAGTTCTGCTCCAAAACTCTGTTTGCTTTGAAAAAGTGAAACAACAAAAAAACACTTTAATATTAGTAGAAAACAAAAAGAAAAAATTGAGAGATAAGTGAAAGTGTAATATATGTTAGGCATGCAATTCATGCAATACTTATATCGTTGATTACTTAGCATTTTAGACAAACAATTTCTATCTAACCGTCAGTGGCATCACTGGCCTGAGCTCTGGCGCTGGATTTCACATTATAGTGCAAAGCAAACGACACACAACAGACACTGACAACGGAGAGTGAAAGGCATGCAATGAGTAGTTGTCCCGAGCGTTCAATTCGCTAAATGCTTTTCTGGCCCTTATGTTAGTCGAGTTTCAGTTTCTGGTGAAGCCATTTGTTTCCATTAATGTCATCCATAGAGAAGACACCCTTAACTGACACTAATGATTATTGTCTTTAGGCTCAAAACAAGACCCGATAAAACACTGGAATCCTTTATAACTAAAATTATTAAATGCGATAAATGAGTGAAATGAGTGATACGACTGATGAACATTCAATTGCCTGAACCAACTTTTTATAACAATTTACTCATTATTTAGTTTTATTTATTTTGTTCCTATTTTTCCAAATTCTTGTGATTTAATGTTCAAATTTGTTAGAAATTATTGATTAAGAAATTAATGTTTTCTTTCAAAGAAGTAAATCTCATTTTTAACTGCTTTGCCGTTCCTTACATTCGAGTTATGAGATTCTAATGTCAAACACAGTTTGGCTCACTTTTCAATACAAAATCCTGAAAATCAGCTCAAATTTTATGAATTTTTAAATTTTAAATTTGAAAAACGAATGAATTTCTGAATTTAATTAAGTAAATGTTGAAGAAATAGTTCTCCAAATGGTTTTTATGAATAGCAGTGATAAGAGTTGTTATAATATTTCATAGAATAGCAAAAAATTTAATTTCTTAATTGAAAATTGCATTCAATCTAATGATAATACAAATGGTTTTGAATTTTTTCTCTAATTTGTAGGCATGGAAAGATTTCCTTGATCATTTGTTTAAGCTAATTTTCATTACAAAATTAACCATGGTCAACAAAAATAAAAATTTAATTAAATTAATCATAAAATAGTCCATAAATTGAGTGAAAGACAAATTGTATGACCAAAAGTCTCATTACTAAAGAAAAATGTTTACAATGTTTTTGGTTTTAAATAATTTGAAATATCATACCATTCATTGTCTTTTCGGGATTAGTTTTGATCTCTTTAGCTGATGGTGTGTTTTGGTGATGAATCTGTTGTGGAGCCACTGCTGATGCACCCGATTCTCCTTTTTGAGAGCTTTGCTGACTGGCATTCCCAGCATTTTCTAAATTACTTGAAGATTGATTATTACCGCCGGCGCTCACATTATTTGTGTTGCCGTTACTGTTATTGTTGTTCCCATTATGACTACTATTAGAATTGCTTGTATTAGAGCTCTGACCCGATCCGCTCTTCTGTTGGTTAAGCCTTTCTTGTTTTCTAAACTTTGCCCGTCTATTCTGAAACCATACCTTAAATAAGAAGAGAATCAAATCAATTAAACAAATTATTATTAAAATGAATAAAATTTGGTTTAATTTGTGAAAACAGTTATCGATTGTTTAAAACATGTTTTTTGTAAAATATAATCAATTTTGTTGTTTAACACATTAACGCTTTGCACTTATTATTCATTTGTAGTGCCATTTAAGGCACAATTGGATAAATTTTATTAGAAATCTAATTAAATAGTTATTAGAGCCTTTCGTTCCTATTATTCTGGTATTCATATAAATAGTTCTAATCTTTTTGTTACACAACTATTGGCTCATATAAAGAATCTTTACTCCACTCCTTAATTGGATTAAGAGTTAATTTCATTTCAACCAATTACCGAACTGAGGCCGCGGGTCAGACACTACTGAACCCGCGCTCGACATTATATTAACAAAATAAACACTTAAACTCTTTAAGAATAAGAAACAGAAAAAGTAAAGAGAAATCTTTGAAAAGCAATCAATTGATTGATATCTATATTTCAATTAATTTGAAAAACAAACCAAAGAATTAATTGAAAGAATAGCTCAGAATAAATAACAGCGCAATTAATTTACTGATTACTTAAGAAAATATAGACTATTTATGTAATGAAAATAATACTAAAAATTATAATTTTCATCCGTTTTCTCATATATTTGAAGCAAAAAGAGTGAAGAATACGGAATACAATTTAAGGCAAAGACTTTTTATAACTTTAAGGGATTGAAGAGAGAAATGGTTGACTGAAAATGAAGCGAAATGAGAGCTGAATGTGACGCTCAAATTTAGCGGAACGCCCAACAACTCTCTCCCCATTTAGTTTTCGATGTATATAACATACTAATAGTGTGCCACCAGTAGTGCACCACTGCTTTCCTTCTGTGTATAGATTCAAATTAAGACCTATAAATCTGATCATCATTTCTGTAAACATTTATAATTTTTCTTTTGCTTTTTTCTATTCCTTTCCTTCTGTTCCGTTAATTCATTTTTACATCAAATCGATCTAAAATTTTCATTCCGTGGATTTTCTCAGTTCTCATACAAACACTCTCTCTTTTACTCTCAATTTCTTGAATTCTTATTTTTCATCTCATCTTATGATTCATAAATTTTTGAATAAATTTTTTAATTTGAAGAAAACTATTGCCGACAACAGACTAGGCTTTCAAATAATTTATTCAAATTTCTCTCTCTCTCTCTCTCACACACACACACACACACACACACACACACACACACACACACTCACTCACTCACTCACTCACGCTCTCCTTCTCTTTATATTTGGCTAAACTTTTTAACTTTAGTTAAAAATGCTTCCATTTATTCATAGCTATTAATTGAATGAAAAGTGTAAGGGATAGGGATATGACATATGTGTTACGCCTTCATTGTATGGATGTGTTGATAACAATATTTAAATAGAAATATAGTTTGAATATAAATAGAATAAACTGATAAATATGTGATGTGATGTCCACCTGTTCTCTGACTGACATAATCCGGTATAGTTAGCGGTAATCCACCGCAGGGCCTGTTTTCCAATTGAGTAGTCACTACTGGTTTAAAATTCATTTATGCCGGTGTTTGCAAAATAATAATCACTGTTTTATGAAGTGCTGTTCGCTTATTGTGTGCTTTGTATTAAGCAATTCTGTATATATACAGTAGAGTCGGATCGAACAGAATTCAGTACTAAATAATAAGAACAAATCCCCTCTACAAACAAGGATTGCCAGCACTAGAAGAATGGCCACAATTGGCCCTATAGTTGGTCTGTTTGTTGGACATCATAGAAGTAAAGCACTCTTAATGTATAACAAGTAGAGATAGAGTGTTGTGTGTATGTGTGCTGTGCGACCATCTGCCAGACTGATCAGCTTCTATTGCATAGTATTGGAAAGACAGGCAAACTGGCAAACCTCTACTTCAAACATAATCCTCTCCCAATCCTCTCTCTATCACTATATTTATATTTTACTCTCACTTCAACTTATGTTGGAATCGATTTATTCAATTGCTATCACGTCTTACAACAAAAAAAGGTACGAAACTATTGCTACAAATATTCAATTTTTTCACTCTTTTCTGTTTATTAATATTTCTTTTCAGTGAATTTCAAAATTGAAAATTTAGTAAAACATGGATTCGATATAAAAAAGAATCGATTCAACCATAAATTATTCCGGGTATCAAAATCTTTGAGAGAGAGGAGAGAGATGGAGAGGGAGGGGAGTGAGAGAGAAAGAGAGAGAGACTTGTTATTGATGGAGAATGTATTCCCCTTAAAAGATATTTGACTGCAGTACACATTTGTTGTGCCAAAACATCTTTCGCTTGAATTTGAAAAATCAATGAATTTTCTGATAAATAAAAGAATAAATAAATTTTAGGATATTTTTTATTTTTTGAATAAAAGAAAATCAAAAAAAAAAAAACGAAAACAAGTTTTGAATGAAAGTTGATTTGCGGTGGAATATAGTAAAGGGAGAGAACAGGCAGAGAACAGGCAGAGGACATGCAGAGGACATTCCCAAAGTGATAATCAAAATAAATAAATGTATGAGTGATTTATGAGATTTTAAAAAATGTGAGTGCAATCAAATTAAGCATAAAAAAGTGAGTCAATTTATGTGCACGTGTTGGACACGCATCACATACGACCAAAAAATGAAGACTAAATGTAGTCCACACTCGAGACACTCACCAAACAAAAGTGATTGCAATCGTGAAAAGGGATGCAAAAGGGATTGAAATGAAATCAATAGTAGAATAGATTCTCGACATCTATTCGTGTTTAGCGATAAATAAGATTAAAACGACTTTAATGTCACAAATGCGCCGCTCTTTCTATTGGGTAGTGACTGTCGTTACGCACCTGTAGTTTAGTAACCAATTCTTTCATTCATTCATTCATTTATTCACTCATTCATAGATTTGTGATTTAAAATCACATTTAAGTTAATCGACCGAAATATCAAATTGTGAGCAAATCTTAACCAAAATTTGATTTATAGTCTCCTCTAAAGAATAGTTAACACAAAAGATAAGAAAAAATTAAATAAATAACTGAATAAAAAGCAATGCATTCAACTATTTTATTACGTTATAAAAGTTAATATAATAAAGAATATTGTATTTTATTGTGTGGTTCGGCTTTAATTTAATAAAAATTTCCGCCGAATTTATTTATTATACTTTTAAAGTCAATATATTAGAGATGAAAGAAAAGAGATGAACATTAAATATAAGGAACATAAGGAACACCTGCACCGCAACACATGGATGTCTTACGAGAAATGATGTGATGATTATTTTAGATAAACAGCTCTAATGTTTTTTATTTGTTCGGAGAAAAATTACTCAAAACTTTGCTTTAGTTTAACAAAAATTATTAATCATTTCTTATGACTTAAACTTAATATTTGTCTGCTTTTTATGGACACAAAAATTAAACCGAAAATTATTTATAATTTAAGTCTTGGTTTTAGACCTTTTCTATATAAAAGAAGCCTTTTTTGCCTTTTTTTCTGTTGCGATGTTTTCGAGAGTTTTTCATTTAAATAATTATTTAATACATTAGGGAAACCATTAAAAATGACTATCAGATCAAATAGTGAACAGTTAGTGTGGCATTTAGTGAAGTGCTATTATTTGGCATATGTATTGTTAGAGCACAGGCAACAACTTTATTCAGTTCATTCATTTTGAATCAAAAATAGTGCACTGACTCTGACTCTCACTTTGATTATAATAAGTGCCTGCAATGAATGCTCGCGAATATGCTTTCAAATATGAGTCGTTTCGACATTTATGCCGTTATTACAGTTTAACTACAAGTGTATGAATGGCTCCCTTTCATTCTCATTCAATCCCTCCGATCAGTGTTTCGCTGCCTCTGATCATAGACTCTCTCCTCTTCAAAAGCGATGCTCTTCTCCGCCGAAATTGAAATATAGCTCTCAATCGCTTATTTTGTTTGGAAGGCATCGAACATAAATAGTAAGACACAGTCGGGTGCCTTAACTTGCAATTGACCACACAATGCAAGAACAACAATACCCAGAATCGTATATAAATATAATCATTGCTATGGAAGAGAGTGTGAAACGAGCAGACCGTAAGACACAAACGTCTGATTTGAATGCATTCAGAGCACAATCGCTTATAGATATACCAGATATAGCAGATATAGCAGATATAGCCAGTGCTCTCAATTTGGCCCACAAATTATCCAAACAAGTGTTGTCTGAACGGCAGATGCAATCTGACCACTATTTCCACAAACAAACAGTCATTAGAAACGATACTTTCAATTGTTTGTCATTCAATTGTTCAGTTCTTAGGGGTCTTGGCTATCAAACAAAGATCAGATAATAGCCAAGTGCTGTACATCGTTATCATAATTGAAACCAAAAATAGATTTACAATCATTTGTCATCTTATTATTCATTATCTAATAGTAGTTTAAATAATCATAAATAAAAAGATAAATCACTGAAAATCTAAAATAAAAGTTATGTTAGAATTAATGAATTCAACTCTATTTGTATCAAAACATTAAAAAAATCGATGTAATGGAAAATCACTTTCTTTTCGCTAAATTTGCTTAAATATCAATGTTTTTATGTTTATTTTTTTCGGTCAATTATTACTTCTTAAATGTGTTTTTATATTACATCTGTTTTTTTTATAGAATTTATTTAAATTAAAATAACTTTTTATGAAAATTTTTATCTCTTATCAAAACATAGAATATTTAATATGAATATTTCTCATGAATTCCAAGTCATTTGAGTGAATGTATGCATTGCAACCACTTTTACTTAATTATGAATTGCAATAAGATTTGAAAAATGATAGAAATAACTCTAAAAATGACTAATATTTGTTGTCTGCTATGGAAAAGCATAACTCATTTGAGTTATGTCTGAATGAAAAAATTAATTATCGTATGATTTGATAAATAAATGAAAATCTATTAAAAGTGAAAATCGTATGAATATGTCATTTGATACAAAACGAGTTGAAGTCTTCGTTGTTTACATTGCAGTCATTTTTGAATTTAGTTCACTTTTATTGATTAGATTGCAATCAATTTTTAACATAAACTCATTTGAAGCAAAAGATACCTCTGAGGCAAAACTACAACTGATTGACTTGTTTTGATTATATGAATAAAAGAGTCAGATCTTGAAATAAACAGATATTTGATTAAATATTTTTTCCTCTCAGTTGAGGACTAATTCAAAGCCAGACATTGTGTATAATATTGAGTCAAACGTTAGAAAAGTTTACTTAATTTGCATCGAATTCTCATTACTTAACACTCGATAAATGCAAATAAAGAGTAAAAGCGATAAATACTTTTCAGACGAAAATACCAAAAGCAGAGCACAAATTGAAATTTTTGACATTTGCTTCAAATGCTTTCTATTCATTAATAGTCTAGAATTGGATCGAAATGTAAATAAAAATTTATTTAACAAAAAAACTAATCCATTATAACTGATGTGAAAAAAACATTCTTTTCTTTTGAGTGATTATAATCTCTGAGATAATTATAAAATAAAAATAATGGTTTGATTGCAAACCGATTACAACTTTTCGTTGTATTTGTTGCTCAAGAGTACAATGGGTTTGCATTTGAGACACGTGACACACTCTTGTAGTTCGGGTGTTCTGGTCGTGTGTACGACAGGAACTATTGTGTCCGGAGTCGAGTCCCAAAACACAACACGTGACGACAAGACGAGGAAACGAACAATCATATAATGAATGGGTTCAGTGGTGTTCACTATTTTATTACATATCCGTCGATAAGGAAAACAACATTTATTGAATGCGAGCGACGCGTGTTTTGTGGGCTCGATTCTACACTTTTGGCGCAACATCTGCTCAAATATGTATCTCTGACTCAAATGATACCTTACCTGAACTCTGGCTTCTGTGAGATCAGTCTTCATAGCTATCTCTTCTCGAGTATATATGTCCGGGTAATGTGTTTCTTGAAATGCTCGCTCCAATTCTTTGAGTTGAGCCGAAGTGAATGTTGTTCTTATTCTTCTCTGTTTTCTTTTTTCGGTAAGCATACCGTCGTGACCCGGGGTATACATCTTATAAGACAGGCCTAAAATCAAAACATATTATATATAAATATATTAACTGAAGACAAGTGTTTTACAAATAAAAACTGAATTTTGAGATAAAAATTGAATTTAGTTGTCATCCAAAGCGAGTATAATATGAAACAAATTGTGTTGAGTTTATGTCTAAACATATTCTCATAGAAATGATGTTTAGATTTGATAAGAAATATTTGATTCGGAAAATTTAATTTAGATTTTATTGAATTACTGTTGAGTCGATATAAACCCTATTAGAATAGAATAGAATAGACTTACTTTGGAGTCCCATCGAAGATGGAAATACCGACGGAGTAGAGCCCACCTGATGATGACTGCTTAGTGACATCCGGGAACCGGCAATCATAGCTCCCGCAGTCGAAACAGATACCGGTGCCGAACGCATTTGCATTGGCGCTGCTGACGGCTGATACCTGGGATACTGTGGCGAACATTGTCCACTCAAATCTGGGTATGAACAGGCTAATTGACAAGATGATAATCCTGACTGAATCGGATCCATCGATGACAGGGAACAGGCAGTGTCGAACCCTTGATTAAGATATGAATAATCCATAGTTTGATGGCTGGTATGCAACGAATGAATCAAATAAATATAACTTAATAATAATCGGAACCAAATTTCATATAAAGAGTCACTTTTGTTCTAAAGTCAGTGGTGTTGTGCTCTGCGATGCACTATAACTCTGGATCTATAATATGATGAGTTTCACAGAACTCCTCCCTATTGATGCTATGCTGTGCAGTGATGGTCGAGCCCTGTAAGTGCTTAATGTTCAATACAGTCGCCTCCCTTTTGGCTTATATTCGTTATACTATTACCGATATATTGCACATAAACGCAAGAACTCCAACTGTATTTAGAGAAAGATATAGAGCTCTTGGATAAGGGATGAGTCGATTTATACTGTTATGTGTTTACGTGTTTGCAGTTCCAACGATAGCTTAAGAATTCTTCAGCCATTTTCCAGAGCTTTAATTTTTATATAAATAATTATCTTTTGAATCAATGAAATGAACGCTCAGTTTTCTGTAAATAAATAGTTGACTCGAAATCATTTTTAAATAGACTTTTTCTGCACCAAAAAAGCCTTTGTTTTAATCCTCAATCATTTTTCAATGAATTTTATCGATCCATTCATTGATACTTTTCTTGATATTATTTTAAATACTGAAGTAAATACTGAAATCTCTTTTTAACAGAAATTCTTTTACTTTAAATTTTATTAAGAATTTAAAGAATAATTCAATATTTGATAGTTTATTGAATTTAAAATATTTCAAAATAGCATAGAATTGAATGATTCAAAAGTCCCTAAACTTGAAATTGAGTTGAATTGAGTTCATAAAAATCGATTTCTGAGAAAATAATGTGAGAACACAAATACAATACATTTCTATCAATAAAAATGTTAATTTAAAATATATTAAAGTATATTAAGTTAACAAATATATTATTATACACACATTAGTGGCCATAAAATTTAAATTTAACAATAAATCAGATCTAATGTCTTCTTTATGGTGGGATGTGTTGACCGAATTCATGTCTTCATAGCTATAGAGATGTAAAAGTTGTCAAAAACAAAATGATTTATTAAATTATTAATTGAATGCGACTAATGTGCGACCAATCGATTAGAGGTACTCCTCTACTACTCCTTCCTTACTCTCCTTCTCATCTCTTGGTTCTCACGGACTACAATCCGTTACAAATTTGTTGCTTTGATTATCATATTTACGATTTAAGATCAAAACGATTTATGTTTAGTCACCGAATAGAAGGCATATCTGATATGTTCGACACTGAAATGAAAGCACACGACAATTGAATACATTTCTATTGCATTTAATCCAAACATTTCCTGATTTTATCTACAACTGTTTGCAATCATTCAATTTAAAGGATGAAATAAATCGATTTGCTTTCCATTAACACCATTTGCATACTTTTTGTTGACTTATTTTTCAAATCAATTTTAATATTATTTTAAAGTTTTGTTGAATTATTTAGTGTTTGTGTGTTTTGCAGGAAAGTATTAATACGGGTTTGCAATTGATATGTTAAACAACATCTCAATATATGTTAACAGTATTTTAAAGATTTATATAGACTTGTATTTTTACTGGTACTCTACTGATACTGTAGTTGTACTTGGCAAATAATCATCTGATAAGACCAGTACCGGCCCTAAAATATGTCCACAAATCAAGATTTATGATTTGATGATATAATCCGAGTGAACACAATATTCCATAAAGAAGTAAACAAATGCTATACAAGTCTTGGCAGACATATGCTGTTGATTGATGTGAGGCTGAGCTGATGGGGTGCGCATTAGTCTTATCATAAATATGATGTTAAAATATAAGACTAAATATAAGAATAAGAACAACAGATGGACCATGTTATATTCTATTTGCTTCCATCAACTTTTCCTCATTCATATCCACTCATGAATTACAACAAATTCAAACTCAAATTATTCTATTCTTAAAAATTGATAAAATTTCCGATAAAAACATTCATTAATTATAATAATTAATATTAAAAAAAAGTTTAAAACCAAAGCTTGAAAAAAATAATAAAAACTCTGAATAACTGATAAGACAAAACTTTTTCCATTAATAGACAAATTGGGAAATAAATTTAATAAACTTATTATTAGTTTAAAACTTCGATAATTATCAGATCTGTTACTTAAATGAGGGGAGAGAGAGAGAAAGAGAGGGGAGAGAGAGAATGAGTGAGTGAATGAGTGAGTGAGAGAAAAAGAATTTTTTTTAATTGAATTGAGTAAAACATTTTTCAATAAATTAAATTTAAAAGTCTAAGATTATTTTTCAATTATGTGTTAGTTGTTGGCAAATAATGATGACTTTCTAACTTTTATGGCCTTTTTCTATGATATGTTATAAATCGATGGAAAATATAAAATTAATAAATCTCTTGGGCTTTGTTTTGGTTCACACGAGAAACAAAAATTGTGGCCATTTTTCTATCGTACACTCGGGACGGGTATGTATGGGTAGGTTCACGTCAAAAGACAATTTTTCTAAACGGGAGAACCATTTGCCTGTTTATGAGGCAATTCTTTCATATATTGGAGTCTATTATACATATTTTTGAGCCTCACATATGCCTCGTCTTCATATGTAATGCATTGTAAGACCAGTTGTACATCAGTTGTACACCATTTCTCGTTAATGTTTTTTGATAGCCTCCAAACACTATTTTCATTTTCATGGGAATGTGAGCTCTTTTACAAATTATCCGTTCCATCGATACTCTCTCGAGTAAAGGCTCATCACTGAGAGATGTTTTCGTCGTTTATTATTCATGTTTAGAGTTAGTCAGAACTGACTGCCGGAGAGGCCTATCGATAGAGAACGGCTCATACACTCACAAAAACTGATAGACATATGAGTGAAAGCCTGAGCCACACAAATGAGAGACAATTTATGCATAAAAAAATTCTTGTGTTCTCTACAGAAGAAGTTCTCCAAAACTCTTAAATATTCACTTTTATGGACTCATTTTTGCTCCAAATTTTTTCTTCTCCTTTTTGATTGCCTAACAGTTCGTCGTTTAGCGAAAGTCTATAATTTTTTATGCGTTTATTCTATGAATAAAACATTTTCTGTTGTGTATAATAACTTATTTTAATTTTACCCGAAATTCAAATCCACTTTCAGTTCATTTAACAGATAAGAGAAGTGGAAGAAGTGGTTAAAGAGTAAGACAGAGAATAAATCGATTCTGAGTTATAGGAAAATTCTGATGAAATTTATTACTTAAATATCTTGAACTTTGAAATCAGTATTTGTTTTCAAAACTTTTTTTTTTAGAAATTTGTTTGAAATTTGCAATTTATTTCCCTTTAAGTGTTTGTCTTATCAGTTATTATAATAATTTTTTGGTAATATTAGATCAAAACTATCGCCATTTGGAGTAAAGTTTAGTTCAGATTAGAATTCTTGTGCGCTGTTTGACTGTCTAAAAGGTATGAGTTTATATATAAAACAATAGCCCAGAGTTAGTATAGTTTGCCAGCAAATCATATTGAATAGCCTTAAACAATAGCGATCGTAATTGAATGATGGTTTGACCTGTGCTGTGCTCGGCTATACTGTATTCTATTGGCATTGGATATAACAAAATAAAATTGTAATTCAATTTAATATTTGAAGAACATGTGAGAGATAGTGAAAGAGTGGATCATTTGTGCAAATACGCGATTTGATGCCATTTCCAGACTAAACACCAGACTAAAGAGATAGAAAACCAACAGATATAAACCAAATGAGTTAATACACTCTATGAATACATGTATTGTATATTTTTGTGCAAATGGGCCAACGATGCCATTGAATACCTAACCAATCATTTCAAGATCGGCTGAATTTGTTACCGGTGCTCATCGAACAGACTTTACTGATTCAGGAGTAGTAAAGTGTATGTATGGCGAGTATTGACTATAATGTGTATCATTACTATTATTATTGACTATTTTTGATCAGCAATTTATTACATTTTAACCAAATTATCGCAAAACCCAAACATTTTGATTGCATACCAATTCTTTTTGTTGGCCATCATTTCGCCTCAACTCTAACTAACATTAAGTAACTAACATTACGACCAAATCTAATTTAGAGACTATTCTCCAATTCCTACACAACACTCCATACAAACCAATGGACAACAGAATAGACCATTGCTCAGCACTAAACCCAGACAAGAATAAAATGTATGCCAGAGCGCAGTCAAAAACTTCTAATACTAATGTCTCTCTTTTGCTCAAACATTACTTCTTCAGTAAAAAGATTCTCTCCCTCCCTCTCTCCTTCACTCACTCACTCACTCACTGGTATTGTGTGCAACTCTTGAGATGGTTTAGTGATTCTCAATTATAAAAATACATTTTAGGGAATTGCAATTCGTTCTCATTCTTTGAGTTCCATTGGTTTGTAATCTCATTGTTTTCTCGATTCTGTTATTTCTTTTAAAAGTAAAGACTCGACACAAACTTCATGTGAAGAAAATTTAAACATTAAATTTTTAGCACATTTTTAGCAGATTTTTCTTTTTCTTTTGAAAAACTTTTCAACTGAAGCTATGCTTTAGTTTTTAGAGTCAAACACAGACTGATTGGTTGTTTTCATAGCTTTTGTGTTATATTAAATTTAGTGCTGATAATTGAATTACACCTGATTGTGGAACCGATACTTTCACACCAGTTGCTCAACAATTTGAATATTGTATTACTTTCGTAATCATAATTCATTTAAAAATTTAAATACCAAATAATTGGTTTAATTTGCGTTTAAAGTGCACTTAATATCCTTTGTATTCAAATAACTTTAGTTTCTATTAAACCGTTTTCACATTAAACAGAATTTAAGCCCAAATGTTTGCCATTAATTACTCATTAGATGAAGAACTGATTAAAAATGATATAAAACATAAAGAAATGCCTCAAAAAAGTCAAATACTTTATAAAAGAGTAATTATATTTCATTTAAAGTTAATAATTGAAACGCAGTCGGAATATAAAAAAATTCAATTCTCTATTATTTTTAAATCAAAAGTCTTTCACTCTTTTTGTGGTATTCTTTTGTATAAAGTTATTGAAGTCGAAAGACCAGAACCGACCGAATATGTCATAAGAAGATCATAAAAAAGAGTGGGGAATAAAAAAGAGAGAAATGAAAGAATAAGAGAATAACTCATAGTTTGTGAGCCTTTTATTGTGAAAACGAAAAATTGTTAAAAATTGAATGCAATAAAGAAATGTGTTGTGGCGTTGACTTGCGATCTCTCTTAGCATTGATGAGATGCCGTGTTTGAGGCCATACCACTGAAACAATGATCAAAGCCTTGCAAAGGGAGCCAACTCGAGGAAGCATAGGGAGGCTGAGGACAAGCCATGAAGAAGTTAGACTAAAAGCTCTGCCGTTTCACAAGCATTTCAATCAATAAACTTTGTTCTTCACTCTTTCCCCTTTGGCGGACGAGAATCACTAATTCAATTACCACCGCTTTTCCCTTATATCAAAACTATAGCACAACATTTACTAAACTGTATACCACTGTATACCAGTGCCGCACAAAACTTTACAAAACTAGAAATAGTATTCACCAGAGTTTATGTTCAGATATTGTGAACATCAAAAGTGCACAAAACGCCAAAACTATAGACAACTTCTTTTGCCATTGTATGGTATGTTATATATGTTATGGTATATTATGGCCTCAAACATCGTATCCCATCCCTAATGAATGAATAATAATAATATCGGAAATCCTCGCCATTCAATCAATTATTCAATTTTTGATGCCTTAAAAACTTATATAAAACGGAGACTTTCATACAAATATCAAATTGATTCGTAAAATTAAACCAACCAACCAACCAACCAAGGTCATATTTCACCAACAAATATATCAGATTTTAATTAAATAAGAAAGATAATAATAAATATATTTGAATTTTATCTAGCTAGTTTCAATTTCAATTTGAAAACATTCGACACGAATTTTAGAAAAGCATTTAATTTAAGGCATTAAACAATAGTAATAATAATAATAATAATTGTGAGTCTTTACTAGTGTTTCTCAATTCAATGTAATGTTAATTCTGTTGAAAAGAGTGTTTACCGAATGAAACATTGAAAAATCAGAGCCTAATCTTATTTGAATGAATGGTTAACTTAATAAACGGCAAAAAATTCGAGTCTCGAAGCCATGTCTTTAAGGAATTTGTATTTATATCTCTTTTAAATAAAAAGGTGTTGTATTTAATGAAATTATCATTTGCTTTGCAGTTGAAATTTGAGTCAATTATCAAAAATAATTTGACATAATTTTAGTTTAAAATTCAAAGAATGTGTTCTCTCTTTCAATATATATTACACTTTATTTTCACAAATGAAACGATTATATAGAGAACAGGAAAAGACAGTTCTCTTCTAAATTTAGAAATTTTAAATTGATAAGAAGATATGACCTTACGATCAGCGATTGATTCCTACCCATAAGTCACAAAAATGAGTGAACACTGAATGAGTGCTATCTTATCAGAGATAACTTATCACTATTAGACTATTTTTTTAAATGTTTTATTCAATTCAGTCCCCAAAAAGTTATCTAATAATACATATTTGTCGACGAATATCATGTCTTATATTCATGTTTTCAATAATCAATGAATTTTATTGAAAGCTATCTTTTAGACCATTTTTTTCTCTGTTAAACAAACTATTGATAAAACTCATTAAGAAAGAGTTCGTCAACATTTTCATCGGTAAAACAATTATTTGCAGCAAATATGAGGGCTTTCTATATATATAAACATTTTATTTTAATTAATAAAAAAATTCAATAAACAATGAATTATTTATATTAAAATAATATAAATATTTTATAATAAATAACATAAATAGGATGTATATAAGGTCAT